>JAUIRK010000374.1:0-22767 GCA_030549495.1 Nectonema munidae
TTCCATTATTACATCCTTTATATAATGGATAATTATTATTTTCAATTTTTGTTGTTTCATTAAAATTTTTGGGAATTTTTTCTTACATTTACCATCTTTCATACAAATATTTTTAGAATTATATAAACCACAAGGGCCATGTAACATGTTTTTGTACCATTTTGTATAAATTGGGGTGCGTAATTTTGCATGGGATATCAGCAGAAACGATCTCGTCCACACTCTCAATGCTGTTTATGGCATTTTTGAGAATAAGTAGAATAGGAGCGTGTGGCAGAGACCCTTTCTGAAATTCAATGGTATAAACATAACCCTTTACCTCGCCCAAAATGCCCTGTTGAATAAGTTCGCTTAACAACGATTTCAATTTCAACCGGAACACCCGGACTATACCAAATCATCTCTATCATGAGCAGTTTGTTCATATAAAAGTTTTCTTTAATTTTAACCCAATTCGGGTTACACGTAAAAGTAATAAATATATGAGGCCTACCTAAACTTTTAACGATAGCCATAGCATCTTGATACAATTCGAATAGATGTCTATGGCTAGCGGTAAAAGAAGAGGGTAATATAATTTTTTTCCAATTTGTCTTGGATCTAAGTCGGATTATAACATGGCATCATCTATCCCCCTTAACACCTCTCCTCTAAATAATTGCTGATTTTTTTTTGTTAAATTAATTCATCTTAAATGCTCTATTTTACAATAGGCATCTACTATAAATTTATGAAAAAGCTTTCTGCATAAATGAATATAGGAATCCATCCTATACATGATCCTTAGCCTATAAAATTTAGCCGCTGATAGATTTTTTGAATTTATTTTTAAGGAATCATACCGCCCTTTTTCTCCGGAGGGAAATAATAATGGAAGGCATTCCGATATTCGTTTTGAATAATTTTGATTAGTAGAAATAATACTATCATAATATTTTATGATAAATTACATTTCAAGTTTAGTTGTAATTCATGTAACATCATTAGAAAATTTCTTTTTGTCATCTCAATAGTCAAGAGATGCAAGATTTCATTTTCTAGTAATGTAGATAATAAATAAGGAAGGCTAACAAAATAATATACTAGTTTGGTGCGTGGCGTTCTTGTGCAAGTTTTTATTAAGATTCCGACTGCAATAAAGGGCGCGTGGCGCTGTTACATGTCTTTTTCTGCGTTCAGGTCCTGCAAAATGTCACTTAATGCGTCCATGGTCTGATAAATCAGTAAGGGACCGCAGAAAGGGACATTTGGCTGCAGAAAAGGACATTTTTCAGGACCAAAATTTTTCCATTGGGGTCGCCTATACTTTCAATCTCCGAACTTAGAGACCCTCAAATCTCGGTCTGGGGAGTCATCCTTAGCCTCGACCCGGACTCCCGAGTATGGGGAACGGGTTGAGTATTGAGCTCGTGTATATATGAGTGTCCGATATGATATTTTTAGGTTGATTTGGGTTCTCTAAGGTCTTATAAAGTTCACCGGACCCTGATCCCGGGATTTCAATATTCTGTGACCTTAAGGATATCAAAGTATATCAAGTTCATATATAACGGAACGTTCATTGGGATGTCTCAGGAGATCAAAGGCATCATTCTAGTGTGTCAAACATGTCCAAAAAGTCCTAATTAAGATCATTGTTACCTCTAATATTCATTAAATCATTTGCCCCCAAAAAATTTCCGTTTCAAGTAAATTTTCAAAAAAAATTTTTTTTTAAACAATGCAAAAAATATTCGAATTAACATTGTAATTATTAAATAGAATGATAAGAGAATTCTAAAAATGTATAATACTTATATCCGAAAATCATATCTTATAGTTTTAATTAAAAAAAAAATTTTTATCGACAAGTTTTGAGACAAATGCAACTTGGAGAAGACATTTGTAGGCAACAGTTGGAAAGCCGATTTCTTGAGTGTGACTGTTGAAAGCAAAAGCTCCAGTTGGTAGTGGCAGTCGTGCTCCAATGTGAATTTAGGCAAACGGTAATTTTTATCATAATAACTGCTTATAAATGTCTTAACAAACTGATTTCTGATCGCCAAGGCGACGGCCGGATCTATAGACAGGCATTTTCATTAACTAGCCCCGCAAGCTCTAGGAGCAAATGCTGACTTTGTATCAATGATGTCTCGTATGCATCTAACCATCTTAAGAGTCTAGACTCCGTATGCAATTCTGTTCCCAACGTCTCATTGATAAAGGAGGTTTAATTAGTGGATCATTATTGCGCAAAATAAGAGCGATACATGTTGGCATGATAAACTTTGCAATAGATGTTATGTTTAGATTTGGATTGTGAAGATCCTTATTTCCCTCCTTTCCTTCCCCAATCAATAATTAAACTATTTTTCTAAAGGAAAAAAACTCTTTTAAAAAAAAAAAAAAAGGTAAGGCATGTGTTTTTTTTTTTTCAAAATACAAAAAATATTTTGGGTTGGGGGTTTTTTTTTTAAAACATTTTTTTAAAAAAAAAAAAAAAAAAAAAATAAATATTTTTTTGTGTTGTGGGGGGGGGGGGGTGGAAAAAACCCCCCCCCCTCTCTTTTTTTTCTTTTTTAAAAAAAAAATGCGATGAACCTGGTTTTGCCGTTACTTTTAGGAACCATGAAGCAAGGTGAAATTATGCATGGATTTGAGGCACGTTCGATGATTTTATTGTCCAATAGGCGAGGAATAACCTTGTTTTGGCCTTTTTGCTCTCAGGTTTGAAGGACATTTCCATGTGTTCGCCCCTGGAGTCGTCATCGGAATCCTCTTCCTCGGAGGAGGATTCGGACTCTGGTGTGAGTTTCTTTACCTTGCGGATAGCTTTGCGATTTTGCCGGGTAGTGCCTTTGTTCGAACCACTTTCCGCTTGCGGCGACTCGGTGGTGCAATCCGGGCTCAGTATTTGGCTAAAAACTTCACGCCAAGTCTTTGGTGAAAAAAGGTCCTTGTCTAGAAGGTATTGTAAACTAGCCTGCATCTTCAATCCTAGGTAACTAACTTCTTTGCTTTCTTTGATGAACTTTATGAATTCAGTCGGAGTGAGGTTAGGGTTTTCCTCCACAAATTCCGGGATAAGGAGTTCGTCGACAATTTCTTGGAGCACATCGCGATTTTCAAATAGGCTAGGTATTACAATATCCTCGTCGGCAAGGATGGCTTCTTCCACCGCCGAAATGGGTGGCCAATTTTCGAGCGTTGGAAACTCCTCAGCGGCAATGTGTAGAGGAGTTGATGCGACAATAGGCTGAGAGCTGTCGAGGAAGGCCTTGATGGGGTCTTCCTCTTCGGATTCTACCCCACTATCGAAGATATTAGTAATATCTTGTAGTGGTCCGTAGAATCTATTGCTTGCTCTTTCCTTTTGTTGTCGCCTTCTTTCCTGTCGCTTGGAAAGGAGGCCTTCTTCGAAAAAAGGAAGTGTCAACATCTGGGATAACTCACTTATTAACGAGCAAGCCGTAAAATCTTCGTTCCCATAAGTCTGCCTTGACAACAAAATCCGACGCGCACGTAAACATGAATCAGCTCTCTCTATTGTGGGTATCATTGAATACCAAAATGATATAACCGAATTCAAACTCACCCACTCGGGATCTATTCTACCATTCCATATTTTCAAACTCAATATGTTCGACTGATTAGGCGGTACTTCCGTGCCTTCTGGCGCAACCTCGAAGGCCCATCTTGTGTCTAAATCGGTCTTTGCTACACTGTCAAGCAATACAATAACAATATTCTTAATTCCAGGGACATGTATCCTATTGATATTGTCGATAAATAGTGCTTCAAAATTTTCTGCTGCTTCAGCTCTGTTGACCCAAGCTTTGTAAATTCCAGATCGGTACAAACTACAGTAATTGTCAACGTGTGCCAAAAGATATGGCAAAACCCAACTTCCTCTGTCACCATTAGACATTGGTACAACAACTATTTCATCGCTCAAACTATTCAACATCGAATGCATTGCGTGATTTTTGCCGGCTACACAAGCACATATACATCTAGTGTGGTTACCAGTACATTGTATGGCTGCGAGCCCTCAGTTAATTGCTCAGCACAATAATGTCTCTCAATACTCACACGCGCCTTACTTGACATATTGTAATCCAAAAAATATTTGGCCAGACTCCTACTCTTACGCAGCGCCGTACTTACGTCACAATGTTGCAGGCTTAACAGCCACAATCGTAGATACACTCCTTCATCTAGCCATTGCTTCGGAGCATTGCGCAAGGTATTAACAAGCCAGCTTAAACTATAAAAGTCCTTGTACACACTACTACTAGCCAAAGCTGCCCTACTCCCTCCAGTAGCGAGACTTTGTGCATCGCGCTCCTGCAACTGAACGCCAGTCTCCGACAATTCACGTGAAACACCATCTTCCATTAATAGAACAGGATGAACTATAACTGTAGGGTACAATCTATTGCACCAACGCATCTTCGTCCCATCCTTCTCCAAAGTAAATCTCGTTATTCTAAATGAGTCATACTGTTTATTGTAAGACCATCTTAACGCTTCATTAAGCATCATTGACTGGGACACGTCGTCTATTCTCTCGACATCATGGGCAATTCGGTTAAGTTTACAAAGCTGCGCTGGCTGTTTCTGCCACAATGCAACTAGTGAGTGGAAGAAGGAGGAGAACAGGATGGTAAAGGAGGAGGCTGCTGAAGGAGGAGGAGAACAGGATGGTGAAGAAGAAGGAGAATAGGATGGTGAAGGAGGAGGAGAACAAGATGGTGAAGGAGGAGCAGGTGAAGAAAATTGGAAGTATTGATGCGTTGGAGAAGAATTCTTATAGGATGAAGGATTAAATTTTAGGATTTTGCTTGGCCCTACAAATAAATAAATATTTAAATAAATAAACAAAATTGTTTAAATAGAGTAAATTTACTTTTTTTTATAATATCTTCAGAATCTGAAGAACTTTGGGAAAATTCTGAAAATTCATCTACGAATTTAACAATTTTGCTTTCTTCTAACAAAAAAATAAATGTACATTAGAAAAGAAAAAAAAACTAATTACTTTTCTTTTTGAAAGACTCTGATAAATTTTCCAAAACTTTATTTATCTTTGTTTGTGATTTTTGATTACTTATCAGTTTATCAGTGTGATCATAATACCTAAAAAAATTAATTAAAAAAAAATATATATATATAATTAATTATATACATTCTTTGGGTCTTTTCTGAATGGTTCATAATATTTGCCAAATCTGGCATATGTTCTTCATAATGATATTTAAAAAAAGTGACCAATGATTTTCTTAATAGGTGATTACTAATACTTTTATTAAGTATCGCTTTTGCATATCTGTTTAAAATTAAAGTTTTTAAAACAATAAAAAAACATAAAAAAAATATAATACGAAGAAAAAATTCTTCCAACGTATGATGTAAGTTTGTTATTTGTTAGGGTGGTAAAAAAAATAGTTTTTACAACAATTATTTTTTCTCCAATCACTAAAAACAAAATAAATAAAGTAAATGAACATAAAGAAATCAAACATAAAGCTTACTTTAAGTAAATATTCATTTTTTCATATTGGGAGGTGCTGATCGACATAATTGCCGGACCTCTTCTTTCATTTTTGTGGGCCTTAACCCTTATCATTAAATTTTTGTCATTTTGTTCGGCCGCTTCAAATTCGGAGATGGTCAAATTAATTGCCACTTCTACGCGTTGAGCGTTAACCGACAAAAATTTAGTGATAAGGTAGTCCCTTAAGCGGCACACATCTTTATTGGAAGGTGTCTTTTTTATAACTTTAAAAAGGAATTTAATGTTATAATGTTCATCCATTTCACTTAAAAATTTATTGATTTCTTCCGAACTCAGAACTGTTGTCTGAGACATCAGTTCATGAGTTCGACAAATTGTTGCTTTCTTGGATCCTTTAAACATATAACGTAAAATTTTTAAAAAATTAATAAAAAAATTATATCTACCTTTCATTGTTCTATTAAATAATACGGAAAAAGTTTCCGTATCCAATTCAAACGAAGCAGGAAATTTATTTTTGTACAGTTTAAAAAATCTAAGAAACGACTCAGATAAATGATATAACTTATAATAGTTTCTATTTAAAATAAAATTAAAACAATTAAATAATTAATATACAAATTTTTTTTATAAAACCTGGTTGTTTGCTAATTTCCCATTTAAATATTATTGCGTTTTGAAACAAACTAATATCAGAGAAGACTTGCAACCATGTTTTGTTAGTGTAATACTTAACATAGTCAATGAAAACTTTAGATACCAATCTAAAGTTTTCGTAGCTTGCTTTTGGATTTTGACGGTCTAACAGACCCGACTCCAAACAAATAAAAAAAATTTAGTAAAATAATATGCAAATTTCCTAAATAAAAAAAAACTTATAATTTAATACGATTAATTAGTATAAACAAATTTACCCCATTTATTTTGTTGACTTTCAAAAATTCGATAATATTTGGAATTAACAACAGGGCGAGTATCAACTTCTTTCGAAGTGAGAACCCACTCCACCTTCTTACTCTTATTTAGAGTATCATCTATTTCATTTTCTAAAAGTTGAGTTTGAATTATATTATACTCAATAAATAAAAAAAAATACTTTCTAATTTGTGAACTTTTTTTAGATGTACTCTAATATTAGAATACGAAATTTTACAAATGTTACACTCTTCTTTATCTTTACCAGCACTAAAAACCTTCTGAGTTTTTGATAAATTAGTCACACTATGTACAATGTACATCTTGGATATGTCTTTTTAAGCGACATACCATTCTTCCACAATAAGAACATTCAAATTTCTAACAGAATATTAAATATTACACTTTAAATTCTATACCTCAAAGTGAACAAAAAAACTTACTTTTAGAGACATGTATATTATTTCAATAAAAAAGTAAAACAGCGAGGCAAAAATGAATTTGAAATGAAAAACTTCTAACTTAAAAAAAAGTTATTAGAAATCGAAATACGTCACAAAAATAGTTTATAAAGAAATTGGGCATAGATTCACCTTGGAAAACTGAAGAAAAACATAGGGCAAATCATTTGAAATTAATAGACCGGAATATTTTTTGAAAAAAAATTAATTTAAAAAAAGTATTATAAAAAACAAAAAAAAACTTTTTAGATCGTAAAATAGATAAAAAAAAATAACTTTTTCTCCACCCCCGAAAACCTCAGAGAGGTGAAAATTCGGTTTTAGAAAAGTCAATTCGTCAAAAAAACGGACTTTGTTTTGGTTAAAAAATTGCAAAAAATTGTGGTGTTAACTGCCCATTGGACTATCCATCACTTTTTGACAGGGGTCAGTGAACTGACCTCAAGTTAGTACAATGTAAAACTTTGTTTACTGTATATGTTAGTACAATGTACTAACCCCATTCATCAAAACTTGACATGAGTACAATGTACTAATATTCCGTATTTCACACTTTTTGACAGGATGGAATTTTTTGTATATTTTTTATTAAAATATTACCAAGGGGGGTATTTCTACATTGTGGATATTTATATAAATTTTGTTTTTTTTTTTTATTATTTTTTTTTTATAAATTTTTAAAAAAAGATTTTTATGATCCCGTTTATATTTTTCTATAATATTTGGCTCTCTGGGGTAGTTTTTTATGCTGATTCCAGCGCTGTCTTCAGTTTTTTCATATCTCATACCGGTCCCGATCTAGGGCGCCCTGAAGTAGCCAAAATTTAAACCTGAGAGACCGTGACCTATATAATAGTTGAATATGTTGTAGTTTTTGATGCTGATTTCAACGGTGCAATCAGTTTTTCCATATCTCTTCATATCTTAAATACCTCTCCCTGTAGACAGGAATCCTGTCGATATTGAGGAGGATCCAGTCGCGCCAAGCAGCTCGTTCACACCAGTTGTCGATTGCTTGGAAGAGGTGTCATCTTGCCATGCTTGGTGATAGGCTGGGAGAGCTCGATTGACAGGCCAAGAGGGAGGTCTAGCAGCCATCTAGGGCCCTATCTCCCTACGTACCTTCTGACCCTCGGCATCCGAGAGGCCAGAGCTGATCCAGAACTTTTCCCATGTCGGAAGAATCTTCCTTGTGAGTACCGCGTCTCCCCAAATTTGGCAGTCAAGGATCTTGATCAGGTATGAGGTGTCGGTGCATGGTGTTCTGGAGGGCTTGTCGGCTGGATTGTCCATGGAAGCGACATGCTTGATCCGGTAGGGGAGGCTCCAGGAGTGCTCGTTGAGATTCCTGGCCCAGAGGATAAGGATGGCGACTTTAGGAGAGGGACTCCCCCATTTCTTGATACTTTGGAGACAGACCAGTGAGTCTGTCCATGACCATCTGTTTGGAAAGAGGATTTGACCAAAACAGATGGCCAACATCTCCAGTTCCACAATGGTCCATTGCGATTCTATACCCAGGGCGATTGTTGAGTCTCCCACGATTCCCAAGCCCGTAAGAGAGGCGTCGGAAAAAACTTGTCGCGTGGGTGGGATGAAGCTTCGCATGGGCCAAAGAGTTGTGGCTTGATCCAGGAGTCGCGGGATGAGTATCGAGAGGAGTCCTTTGGCGAAGCTAGATGTTGGCTCTTTGTAGAGCGTGGACAAGGCCCTAAATTCTCCAGGTAGGGTGGCCAGGTAATAGTTGAGGACTCCTAGGGTCCTCAATTTCCATTTCTCCGGAATGAGAGGCTGGTCCAGCGAAAGTACAAATGCCAAAAGTGCTGAGATTACATATTGGGCTCTGGATGGGGGAATTCCCATGAATCTTTGCTTTAGGAAAATTTTGGCGCCCAGGAATTCCACCGTTTGCGTTGGGATCACCACTGACTTCCCCCAATTGATGCGGACTCCACATTCGCTCTCCAAGAAGGTAGTGAGCTTGTGGGACAATTCTTTAGCATCCTCCAGGTTCTGTGCCATGAGTAGGATATCATCCAAGTAAAGAATGATCTCGCAGGGAAGAATCTTCCAAACTCTTTCTTTAAAGGTGGCCAAGAGCGTTTTAAGGACGAGTTGCAGAACCGCTGGGGAGAAGGCGGCTCCCATCGGGAGCTTTGTGAATTGGAGGAAGCCCAGCGAGGCGGAGGAGATGGCAAAGCATTTCCTCCATGATTTTGCGATTGCTATGCCGTAAAAGGCGTCGCGGAGGTCAAGGCGGACCGCGAACTTCCAATCGTCTTTGAGGAACCTGAGTGCGTACGGCGCCGTAAGGGAAATCCCCGGTATTTTGAAGAGATCGCTGGTGAATCCGAAGTCGGCGACTAACCGAACTTTTCCGTTCGCCTTTGGTACTAGGAAGTATGGCGAAAGGATTGCCGGTTTAGGGCATGGTTCCAGGATCCCTTCGTGGACTAGTTTTGGGAGAACCTCCCTTTCCAAGAAGTCCCTTTGCAGGGGAGGAGGAAAGCCTGGCAATTGAGCTGCATCCAAGAGAGCCCAATTAAATAAGATAGCATAAGCTGGATCAAAAGAGTGATACTGCACAACTCTCTCAGGATGCTGAGTGGCCAGCCATCTAAGAGCTTTATTCAGAGCTGATTTAGAAGGGACTACTAGTCCATCTTTTAACCATGCAAGTGTTTCTGCTTGATCTTGAGGGATGAGAGCGGTGACAGCAGATAGATCTGGAAGCCCGACTAGAGTGTTCAAGATCCAATGATCAGGTAACCAACTGATCATGAGTTTGATAGTTAATAACTTGTGAAGCACATCTTGGGGGACAGGGGTAGCTGAATAAAGACTTAGCTCACCCAAGAGTCTACAACTGTAAATACTGTCTGCAGATCTGGCCCGTAAGTTAGTTAACGCCGAGATGATAGTCATAACACTATCTGGATTTGATAAATAGGGATGAATGGTAGAAGTAGTGGGAGAGGTTAGGATAGGAAATCCTATCATTCTCAAGTACCAAGTGATAATATGAGAGATGGCTACCAAATGTTCCTTGTTGACCAATGGCCCCTTACCTCTAGCATTAATCATTGATCTGAATGACTTGAGAGAATCTAAGGATGTGATAGATAACTCAGTGCATGCTTCTATAACCAACCTACCAATATTATCAACCAGCTGAACAATTGGATGTAATTGAGAGGGTGTGGCAGAGCACGTGCTAGGGAAGTACAGCTGACAGGGAAACAAGTGTGCTAACTCTCGTGCTATTTTGAGCTGGACAGTTAGCATGCTATGAGGAGTGATAGCCAACAAACTAGACGTCCAATAATGAGCAAAAGAGTATATCAATCCCGTGAGAGTTTGATAAGAGGACCCTATTTCTGGCCCCAAGATGATATAGAACTCTCTACTAAATAGATTAGATGGAGCTGGTTTATCTAATCGGATTTTATAATAGTGACAAACACTTGCAAAGAAAGTTGCGAAAAGAGTGCTACCGAGAATAGGCAAATATAATTTGATGATACACAGTCTAGGGTTCCAACGCGTTATATGAGTAGCCAGCAATGGAAGCACCATGGAATAGTCAGTGGAGAAGCCTTCTAAATCAAATGTTAGGATAGAGATAGGATGGCTCCATTGAGAAACAACTGCATGCAGGGCTTGCCATTCTGTGGCCTGATGCAAGTCCCCATGATGAGCCGTTTTGTGCACCAAGTGCTCAATCTTAGAAGAGGCAGTGCAGGAACACAAAAGGGATGGAGGTGTGAAGTTACCGCTCAAGCCAGGACTGCAGTCTTCAGGACCTATAAGCGAGTTGTAAAGGCAAGAGACTAGATGATATGAATGAAGCAGATAAGATGCAAAAGAACCGCAACCATCAGCTAAACAAACAGCATGAGTGTGTTGACTAGCAAAGGGAGATTGCAAGATGAAACAGAGCTTCGACCATGAAGTGCTTGCTGCTTGACTATACCTTCCAATCTCTTTGACTCTTACTGGTATGCTAGGAGGCTGATCTAGAATATGCGTTAGTTGAGCCAGCACTACAGGTATTGCTGCTTCTGACTGCGCTGTTTGATGAGGGCCGGCCGTTGCCCAGGATTGAATAAAGGCTCTATTGATTAGAGGATTTAGAGAGATGCTAGTATCAACAGTGGACAATTGGTCTGGATCATCAGATGGATTTAAACTGAGCCTTCCATCTATCAGAGCCTCATCTGCATCATATCGAACGATGAGAGTGGGATAGCTTTGAAGAGAGTGATAGTGAGCAAGCAGATGACTGATTGAGGCCTGTTTGTGGCTATTGTAATAAGTTTTCCAGCTGGGATTGAATTAACTCAAAAACCGCCATAGAAAAGACCAGGAGCCTGGAATCGAACGCCCTTCTACTAGTAAAAACACAGGACTTGGGTAGGTCAATAACTTGTGGACAGATAATTTTATGCAAGTCATTAGGGCCCGCAGTGAGGCGACCTGAGATAGTGATGTCAACCAGACAGATGGAGAGCGAGACAAAAAGTAGAGGTTACGAAGGTGACCTGCCATTATGAGGGCTTCCAAGAAGTCAGCATAAGGGTCTAAGTTCTGGAAAGTTGATGGAGTTGTCAAGATAACATTTAATTTGCGGACTAATGACCTGAGAGAGTAGGTAGTGCCCCATGATTGATGATACAGTGTGGCTATAGCTAAATTATCAATTAATGGGCCTAGTCTGCATTTTCGTAAGACACTAATGTTGAATCTATGCTGGGGTTTAGCCCCTGTACCTCCTTCAGTCTTCACTAGTACTGCACCAGCTTGATATGAACTGACTATTCTTTTTCATTTTTATATTTTAGTCTCTTATCTTTCAAAAATTGAAACTTTAATTTGGAAATTTGAATTTGTTTTACTTTTTGAGTTTAAATGATATCTATTTATTCTTTGAATATTTTTCAGGAGACATTAATAAAAAATAAATAAAAAAACGAAAAAAAAACAATCATCATTATTTATATAGTTTTCTGATCGCCTTCTTTTCATGATTATATATTTAAAACTGACTATTCTTTTTCAATTTTATATTTATAGTTTCTCATCTTTCAAAAATTGAATAATTTGGAAATTTGTTTCACTTTTTGAGTTTAAATGATATCTATTTATTCTTTGAATATTTTTCAGGAGACATTAATAAAAAATAAATAAAAAAACGAAAAAAAAACAATGTTGTCTCATCATTATTTATATATTTTTCTGATCGCCTTCTTTTCATGATTATATATTTGAAACTGACTATTCTTTTTCATTTTTATATTTATAGTCTCTTATCTTTCAAAAATTGAAACTTTAATTTGGAAATTTGTATTTGTTTCACTTTTTGAGTTCAAATGATATCTATTTATTCTTTGAATATTTTTCAGGAGACATTAATAAAAAATAAATAAAAAAACGAAAAAAAAAACAATCTTGTCTCATCATTATTTATATAGTTTTCTGATCGCCTTCTTTTCATGATTATATATTTGAAACTGACTATTCTTTTTCATTTTTATATTTATAGTCTCTTATCTTTCAAAAATTGAAACTTTAAATAGTTTTCTGATCGCCTTCTTTTCATGATTATATATTTGAAACTGACTATTCTTTTTCAATTTTATATTTATAGTTTCTTATCTTTCAAAAATTGAATAATTTGGAAATTTGTATTTGTTTCACTTTTTGAGTTCAAATGATATCTATTTATTCTTTGAATATTTTTCAGGAGACATTAATAAAAAATAAATAAAAAAACGAAAAAAAAAACAATGTTGTCTCATCATTATTTATATATTTTTCTGATCGCCTTCTTTTCATGATTATATATTTGAAACTGACTATTCTTTTTCATTTTTATATTTATAGTCTCTTATCTTTCAAAAATTGAAACTTTAATTTGGAAATTTGAATTTGTTTCACTTTTTGAGTTTAAATGATATCTATTTATTCTTTGAATATTTTTCAGGAGACATTAATAAAAAATAAATAAAAAAACGAAAAAAAAACAATGTCTCATCATTATTTATATAGTTTTCTGATCGCCTTCTTTTCATGATTATATATTTGAAACTGACTATTGTTTTTCAATTTTATATTTATAGTTTCTTATCTTTCAAAAATTGAATAATTTGGAAATTTGTATTTGTTTCACTTTTTGAGTTCAAATGATATCTATTTATTCTTTGAATATTTTTCAGGAGATATTAATAAAAAATAGATAAAAAACGTAAAAAAATGTTGTCTCATCATTATTTATATAGTTTTCTGATCGCCTTCTTTTCATGATTATATATTTGAAACTGACTATTCTTTTTCAATTTTATATTTATAGTTAAATTTGAATTAATTAATCTTTCAAAAATTGAAACTTTAATTTGAAAAAATTTTGGAACTTTGAATTTGTTTCACTTTTTGAGTTTAAATGATATCTATTTATTCTTTGAATATTTTTCAGGAGACATTAATAAAAAATAAATAAAAAAACGAAAAAAAAACAATCTTGTCTCATCATTATTTATATATTTTTCTGATCGCCTTCTTTTCATGATTATATATTTGAAACTGACTATTCTTTTTCAATTTTATATTTATAGTTTCTTATCTTTCAAAAATTGAATAATTTGGAAATTTGTATTTGTTTCACTTTTTGAGTTCAAATGATATCTATTTATTCTTTGAATATTTTTCAGGAGACATTAATAAAAAATAAATAAAAAAACGAAAAAAAAACAATGTTGTCTCATCATTATTTATATAGTTTTCTGATCGCCTTCTTTTCATGATTATATATTTGAAACTGACTATTCTTTTTCAATTTTATATTTATAGTTTCTTATCTTTCAAAAATTGAATAATTTGGAAATTTGTATTTGTTTCACTTTTTGAGTTCAAATGATATCTATTTATTTTTTGAATATTTTTCAGGAGACACTAATAAAAAATAGATAAAAAAAACGAAAAAAAAACAATGTTGTCTCATCATTATTTATATAGTTTTCTGATCGCCTTCTTTTCATGATTATATATTTGAAACTGACTATTCTTTTTCATTTTTATATTTATAGTTTCTTAACTTTCAAAAATTGAATAATTTGGAAATTTGAATTTGTTTCACTTTTTGAGTTCAAATGATATCTATTTATTCTTTGAATATTTTTCAGGAGACATTAATAAAAAATAAAAAAAAAATGAAAAAAAAAAACAATGTTGTCTCATCATTATTTATATAGTTTTCTGATCGCCTTCTTTTCATGATTAGATATTTGAAACTGACTATTCTTTTTCATTTTTATATTTATAGTTTCTTAACTTTCAAAAATTGAATAATTTGGAAATTTGAATTTGTTTCACTTTTTGAGTTCAAATGATATCTATTTATTCTTTGAATATTTTTCAGGAGACATTAATAAAAAATAAAAAAAAAATGAAAAAAAAAACAATGTTGTCTCATCATTATTTATATAGTTTTCTGATCGCCTTCTTTTCATGATTAGATATTTGAAACTTCTTTTTCAATTTTATATTTATAGTTTCTTATCTTTCAAAAATTGTAACTTTAATTTGGAAATTTGTTTCACTTTTTGAGTTGAAATGATATCTATTTATTCTTTGAATATTTTTCAGGAGACATTAATAAAAAATAAATAAAAAAATGAAAAAAAAACAATGTTGTCTCATCATTATTTATATATTTTTCTGATCGCCTTCTTTTCATGATTATATATTTGAAACTGACTATTCTTTTTCAATTTTATATTTATAGTTTCTTATCTTTCAAAAATTGAATAATTTGGAAATTTGAATTTGTTTCACTTTTTGAGTTCAAATGATATCTATTTATTCTTTGAATATTTTTCAGAAGACATTTATAAAAAATAAATAAAAAAACGAAAAAAAACAATGTTGTCTCATCGTTATTTATATAGTTTTCTGAACGCCTTCTTTTTTTCTTTTTTGGTTTTGATTTTTAATGTCCCTTAAAATGTCGGGTTTAGTTACCATAAATAAAAAAGTTTCAAATTCTACAGGACTTACTTCAGCTCTTAGTCTGGCCATTCCTAAACCGATAGATAATGAGCTTTCTTCTAAATTAGAAGAGTGTTTACAATCTCATGGATGGTATGAAACCAAAGAGGAATTGAATCACAGAATGGATATTTTGCGAAGATTAAATACTCTTTTTAAAAATTGGATTAAAGAAATGAGTATTTCAAAGAATATGCCTCCTGATATTTCTGAAGAAGTTGGTGGCAAGATATGCACATTTGGTTCGTATCGTCTCGGAGTTCATACCAAAGGAGCCGACATCGACACACTCTGCATCGCTCCAAGACACATCGAGCGCTCCGACTTCTTCACCTCGTTTTACGAACTGCTGAAGCAACAGCCTGAAATCTCCGAATGCCGGGCGATTGAGGAAGCTTTCGTTCCGGTTGTGAAGCTGAAGTTTGAGAATATCGAGCTCGATTTGCTCTTTGCCCGTCTCGCACTCAAAATCGTGAAAGATGATGAGTCCATCAGAGATGACACCTACCTCAAAAATTCGGATCAAAAGTGCGTTCGAAGTTTAAACGGCTCAAGAGTAACAGACGAGATTCTTCACTTGGTTCCGAACATTGAAAATTTCAGACTGGCGTTGAGAGCGATTAAGATTTGGGCGAAAAATCATGGCATCTACTCCAACGTTCTCGGCTACTTGGGCGGCGTGTCTTGGGCAATGCTGGTCGCAAGAACGTGCCAACTGTATCCGAACGCAGCACCGGCCAATCTTATACATCGCTTCTTCCTGGTGTTCTCGAACTGGGATTGGCCGAAGCCCGTCTTGTTGCAGCCAATAAAAGAGCCTACTTGTGGTCTGAACTTCCCGATATGGGATCCACGCGTCAACGCCTCCGACAGGTTCCATTTGATGCCGATCATAACTCCCGTCTACCCCTACCAGAACTCGACATTCAACGTGTCGGCGTCTACGAAGGCGGTTCTGGTGGAGCAGTTCAAGGCGGGTCTCAGCGTTATGGACCAACTCTACAACAACACCAAGACGTGGGAGGACTTTTTTAAGGCGCCCAACTTTTTCTTCAAGTACAAGCACTTCATAGTGCTGATCGCATCATGCGCCTCTTCCGAGAACTTCCTGGAGTGGATCGGCCTGGTGGAGTCCAAGATCCGCATTCTGGTGCAGAATCTCGAGAATAACGTCTACATCTCACTCGCGCACGTCTGGCCCCAGACTTTCAAGCCGGTGGCCCCCTCGAGCAGTGAGGAAGAGTGTCTGTGGTTCATCGGCCTCTCCTTTAACAAGTCGGACAACGTCAACATCGACCTGACCGAGGCGATCCAGTTCTTCACTGACACCATCATTTGGCAGTCTGTCAACAGCAAGGTGTACCGCGAGGGCATGCGCATCGAGACCAGGCACGTCAAGAGGAAGCAACTCTTCCAGTATCTCCCACCCGAAGTTCTGAACATCAAGTCCAAAAAGGGTAAAAAAGATTTAACAACGCAAGATGTGAGCAACGAGAACGAGGCAATGAACACGCTTTTACACAGTCGTTCTGATTCTGACATCCTATCCCTTCGAAACATCCCCCTCGACTCCCATAAAACGGAGAAAAGCGACAAAAACACACAACTTTCTCCTTCTCCACCCCAACAGGTTGGTCAGGTGGAGAAAGTGTGCAAAGCACAAGCAGATTTGGACGCAGACCTGGAAAGCAGCGAAGCTCTGTCTTCCCTCAACTTCCACGGTCTGAAACGGAGGAGGTCCTTCGATGATTTGCCGTGCGCTCTCAAAACGCCTCCACTCCACATCCACATCTACAGTACACATTGCCAATTTGCACGAAATTTGAATTCCAGGAATCCTGGAAGAATCCTGTTGGGTTAATTACCAGATCAGAGATGTTGGCAATCTCTGAGCAGGCGATCCTAAAGATTAGTGGGCATTTGGATTTTACCTTCGCAGACATGAATAATGCCTGTCCTACGCTGACCAAACCTCTACCTGGGCCACCCCTCATACCCGCGATGTGGTTAAGCTCCTGGCCACCCAAATTGTTTGTATGAAATGCCAGGCCAACCCCTAGCGCTATAAGAGAGGCCAGGGCGGCCATGGCGTCCTTGTGATACGTCATGTCCTGGCTAGCCAGTGGACTAAAATCCGCAGAAAGATATTGGGCTTTCTCGAATGGTGGTGCCACCTTAAGCCAACGCCACAAAGGATTGTGATCCCGCGGGGCCGCCCAGTGAAGGGTGGCAGCCCGCTCAATAGTAGGGAGGTACCATGTGGGCCAACTCCTCGCGGCTCTCCTTATCTGGTTACAAACGATGGCGGCCTTTGTATATCCGCGCACCGCCATCGCCTCTTCCCCACGCGTTGCCGCTAATTGAACTAGTGTTGCGCGCATCTCTTCTGCTGTAAAGTCTGCAATGGCCACTGCCCCCGGATCTTGAGAGTAGTATATTGCAATTGGGATGCTGGGCCAAACCGTTTTATTTGTCCTTGGTCTGGGTTGGTCGGCAGGTTCAGTCATTGCTTTCCCCGCCCTGGAGATATGACGTAGGCAGTTCACTTGCCCAGATGTAAAGTCGCGGGCTAAAACAACAATTCGTCGGTTTTGAATGTCTGATTCTAATAAACTTGATATATTGTTCTCGTCTCCCCAAACGCGCACAAAAAAGTCGTCCGCCCCAACTGCACGCCAGGTCACCGGATATCCAGCGTGAGCGGCCGCCCAATCATCTATTATCTTCCTCATCTCCGCGAGAGCCCATGCTTTGGCATACAAAGAAGACGTATCAGTACGCTCTCTGGATAGTAGCATGTTTGCCGCGAAGGGAAGACACTTGTTATAAGGCACATTAATTTCAGCACTGAGGGCCCCAGCAACCGCTCTAGCACTGATATTATTCGCGTCCTGCATATATTAATTCTCCTTTTAATTAGTTTTTCCTTCCCACTAAAGGGTAAGTATAGATAGGGCAAGCTCTTTTTTTCTTTCGAGGAATTACATTTTTTGCAGAAAAGTTTTTGAAGACTTTATCTACAATATCTTCAGGATAGCCATTAGTTACGACAAAAATCTCCTTCAATGTTTCTTTCTCCTTTTCAAACGTATGCTCACTGGAACAAATATTCCGAGCGCGCGTTAACAATGTTTTTATGATTCCTAACTTTTGTGAGGTGGCCCCATTAGAATCCCAATCTAAGTATTTGTTAGAATTTGTTTGCTTCCTATATTAATTATTTTTACATCGAGAAAGTTGAAACAATCATCTTTTTCGTCTTCAAATGTGAACCGAATATTTTTATGGTAATTATTAGCAACTTCTAAGATATTGCTAACAATTTTACTGTCTTTTACAGCCAAAAAACAGTCGTCAACATATCTAAGCCATGTTATATTTGAGAAGCAGTCAAATTTGTATAGGTCGCTCAAGGCTTACCTTGAAAATGTTACAGAAGACAACAGAGTGTGGGGAACCCATGAAAAACCCCTCTTTTTGTAAAAAAATATTATCATTCCAAATAAATTCCCTGGATAATTCTACTAAATCAATTAGGTTTTTCAAGGTTGTAGAGTCAAAGTCTATGCCGTTATCATTATCATTAATATAAAATTCCATAGCAAACTCTATCGCCTTTTTATTAGGCGTTTTAAGAAATAAGTTTTCAACATCAAACGAGGAGAAATGATTTTCTTGAGGAGACAATAAACTTAACTTATTGCAAAAATCTTCAGAGTTGCGAATGTAGCTATCACTATTCTTAAAATATTTAGAAAAAATATTTGCTAAACATTTCGATAGGAAAAAGGCGAAACTATTTTTGAAACTTACGATTGGCCTCAAGGGGCAGCCATCTTTGTGTGTTTTAGGAACACCATATAAATAAGGCATTGATTTCGAATTGCTATCAGGTTTACAAAGATGATAACATTGTTTGCTTATTTTTGATTGTGTCTTCAATTTAAATAATGAACTCCTAAACATTTTTTCTTTAGATTCATAACTTTTACGTGAACTGACTTCAAAAATATTTGTATCATTCAAAATATCTTTAACTTTGCTGATGTAATCATTTTTGTTTAATAATACAACATTATTACTTTTATCCGATTTCATTATTATCAAGTCTTTATTATCTTTCAATTTTAGTAGAGTACCCTTAAAATTATTCTTATTTTATTTTATATCCAAGTCTTTAAAAAGACCTTCGTTGGCGTACATCCAAATTTTTTTGAAACAATCATCAATATACGGATTCCCATTTGACATAGACCAAGAAAACTTTTCCCTTTTAATTATATTAGACTTGTGTTGAATTTCTAACGGTTCCCTGTTTAGCATGAAACTGCATCTCGAAAGAAAAAGTTGTACTTCTGATAAAACATCAATTCTATTCACCTTAACCGGTAACCTGAAATTTAAACCCTTTTCTATTACATTAACTTATTCTTTTTGCAAAACATGACTACTTAAATTAATAATAGTATTACTACGGCAATTCATTCCAGATGAAGAACAATATTGTTCTGAGATGTTTTAAAAACTCAACGAAAGAATCAAGCCCGTGGATTTTCTTTTCAAGAAACTTCAACAGGTTGGTATAAACTTTAGAAACATTATAATTAGCAGCTATAGAGAAAAAACAGTTATTAAAGACACGCATGAAGGTATTCACAATATTGTAGAACTCTGCTTTATCAAGACCTGTACTAGGGGGAAACAATGACATCAAATTACTTTTGGCACAGCTAATAACTACCTTTTTACAATGTTTGAAGTAAATATTTAAAAAATGTGTTCTATCAAAGGTATATAAATGTCTATAAAAGTATACTTTGTCTTCGCAATTAAGGATACAAGATGCTTGCCTTTGAATAGACATTGTTGAAAAGGTGAGACGTTTTATCTTTTGATGAATAAATGAGACTTCATTACGGAATAACAACTGTTGTGCTTTGAGTAATATCTTGTTTGAACAAGGAGAATTTAAGGAAACTGTCATTTGAAACGATTTAGGTAGGAAGTTGAGACTTTTTAAAAGTTTAAGAAAGCAGCAATTTGCAAACAACCTAACAACCTTGTCTTTTTACTCATATTTTTCCTGGCCATTGACCATAGGATTTTTCCATCTGTACCGTACTTGGTGATAATGTAGGATAAGGAAAACTCCATTGTGTATATAGTGAATAATGAAAAATCAAAGTTTTTAACTATTATTTGGTACTAAAGGAGTAGTATTGTAGCAAATATTTCAACAGACTCAATCTGTCTTCTTCAGTGCGTTAAAAATGAGTGAAATGAAAGTCCTTTGCCTGCTGCTTTTATAGGAGATATGAACTCAAAGCGTTTGTTGAGAAAGTGGCTTAGACGTACTTTTACTTATTAGAAAGTTACTAACTGCACATCTAAATGCACAAGTTTAACGCGAGCTTTGCTTGTCATATTATAATCGAGGAAGTATTTAGCTAAGCATCTACTATTGCGTAAAGCAGTACCAAGATAACTGTGCTGGAGGCACAAAATCCATAGTCTCAGAAACACCACCTCATCCAACCATTGTTTTGGAGCATTTCTTAGTGTGTTGACGAGCCAACTAAGACTGTAAAAATCTTTATGACTTCCGCCGGTAGCTAGGCTCTGAGCATCACGCTCCTGAAGTTGAACTCCAGTTTCGGACAACTCAGGGGTAGCTACCCTCCAAGTCCACTACCACAGTCGGATATAGTTTGTTGCACCATCGCATTTTTGATCCGTTCGCCTCGAGTGTGAATCGTCCCAAGCGGAATGTATCATACTGTTTTTTGTTGTATGACCACCTAAGTGGTTCGTTTAGCATCATGGCTTGAGAGACGTCATCAATTCTTTCCACGTCGTGGGCCATTCTATTCAACTTGCAGAGTTGCGTTGGTTGTTTATGCCACAGTGCAAGTAGTCAGTCCCCCATCTGCATCATCAGTCATCGCCTTTGCTTCCACAAGCATATCTTTTGGTGGCTCGGCTTTAACAGTCGCATCTATTAGGCCAGGTTGGTTATGCTGGCAGGAGTCTGTTCTAACACAATGCTAGGTGTACTGTTAAGCACGTCGTCCAGGTTATCGGGTATTGTACTCCCAGCTGGCACAGCCGTCTCAGCAATAGTAGTATGTTGAACATCATCAGAAACATCCCCTTTAACGAAGTCGGGTTCACTACGATCCGTCATCTCTCGCACTAATATTCGTTGATCAGGTGTGATATTTAAGCTAACTTTGTAATAATTATAACTTTGTTATTAGTATGCTTAGACGTCATACTTTTTTAATATAAAAAAACTTTTTATATTAAAAAAACTTTTCCACCAAACAAAATGAGAGGATTATCCAGTACATCCCTGAACGTGCGGTCAACACATTCAATAGCGTATCGAGACATTATGGGCGCTTCGTCCCAGATGAAGAGCCTTGTTTCTTTGATGAGTTTTGCGATTTCATCTTGTTTTGAGAAGGAGCAGGTTGAGTTTTCGTGGCAAGGAATAGGAATTCTGAAACGGGAGTGTGCTGTTCTTCCTCCTTTGAGAAGCAGAGATGAAATTCCAGAGAAGGAAACAGCCAAACAAATTTGTCCTTTGCTTCGTATTCTTGCCATCAAGACGTTGTAGAGAAATGTTTTGCCTGATCCACCAGGGCCATCGATGAAAAAAACTTTATCTGATCCTAGTGACTTATCTTCACATTTTAGCAAAATTTCAGAAACAGCTTTAACTTGGTCAGAATTCAATTTTGGATAGTTTTCTTCATAGAATTTTTCTTTAATTTTTCGATCGTATTGAAGTTCTTTCAGGATCTAAGGGCAAGCAAAATTCAATCTTTCTCCTAATATGAAACCAAAATCTTTTAATTTGAAGATAAAAGCCTCTCTATTTGCAAAAGGCCAATTTTGAAGGATTCTTCTTTCTGATTTTCTGTAGCTTGATTTGTAAAGAGATCTTCGCAAAGTGCGTTTTTGAAATCTTTCCATAATTGCAGCGGATTTTCCACTTCGCAGAATTGTAGCAGAATGGCAAATAAACTTCGGAGTTGATGAGGCGTGAAGGTGGAATAGCATTCTTTCAGGATATCTTTAGCTTCAGACTTTGCGATGTAGAGACCTTTCTTCAATGCAGATTCCTTAAAGGTAGGATGGATTTATTCTGATTTAGGATTCTTTAATAGGTCCTCAAAAGATGTACAACCTGAAATATAAGTAAGTAAAATTCTTAGATGATATATTTCACCACCTTTAGGATGAATAAATTTAATCCTCCCTATTACACTAATTCGTCTTCTTCTGGGAGTCCATTTTTTTAAATTTTTTATCATATACATAATATTGAGGAAAATCAATATACCTAATTGTCTTTGCATCAGGATATTCTTCATTTGCCTTAAACCACGCAAGAAGTGTTGGATTAGAATTAATAGTGTTTAAATTTTCATTTTCTTTAAAAATAATAAATTGGCTTGAAGGCAAATGAAGATCCAATTTGAAGACAAAAGGTTTATTGCCATGTAAAGGAAAGGAAAAGATTCTATAACATCCTTCAACTGCGGAAATATATCTAGTGTTTATATAATTTTCTATTTCATTATAAATAACATCATTATTAGTAGTACATACCTCATTAGATGTACTGGGTACACAATCACTATA
Source organism: Nectonema munidae (assembly GCA_030549495.1). NCBI lineage: Eukaryota > Metazoa > Nematomorpha > Nectonematoida > Nectonematidae > Nectonema > Nectonema munidae. Next base: position 22,567 of record JAUIRK010000374.1, read on the forward strand.
TGTATTACTAATATTGACATTATTTATATTGATAATAGCCCTATCTGAGCCCTTATATACATATTTATATAAATATTTAACTGCGCTAATAGAGCTACATATTTCTATATTAATATGGGATTTATATTTACATAATATATATGAATTATAGGGTAACTACCCATCTATTATCTAAATCTATTTTATTTACAGTAATAATTG
>JAUIRK010000372.1:0-238174 GCA_030549495.1 Nectonema munidae
TAAAAAAGTATTAATGAGTTTTATTGATAAGATTTAAATACAACATTTTTTACATAAAAATAATTCATATCTTTGACAGGCTGGTCAATGAAGAATTTGATGGAGTCTTTGCTACGACAGCGACAGGCTACATATAGTTGTCCATGAGTGAAAATGTCTTTATAGTTCTTCAGATAAATACCTACTCTGTCGAAGCTCTGTGCTTGAGATTTATTAATTGTTATTGCTTTGAAAAATTTTCTTCAAAATTAAATGAGTTCCATTGCAGAGGCCTTCTTTGGAGAAGATTACTGATAAGTATTATTGGACAGCCAAAATTTAAGCTTCAGTTCATGAGGAGGTAAATTTAAAAATTCAATTTTAAGTACCCAGTAGCGAAAAAGGCATGCTCTTCATTTTCAATAAAAACCTGTCAATGAATTCAATATTTCATTAATAACCAAAGATTGATCCTCATTCATTTTTCTGTAGTTTTCTTCGAAATGAATGCTTTCTTCTTTATAATTATAATTGAGTTCATAAAAAATGCTTGAAAGTGAAAGGTTAGTTTCTGAAATCCTTTCAAACCCAAAGTCTACAATCGTTTTCCCTTGTATCGCCAAAAAGAATAAATTTTTAGCAGTGTCGAAGTGTAAACCCATTTTTTTCCACGTTCAATGCTTCTGTAAAATAGTCTTCACTAAGATGGTCTTTTCAGTTACATACACAAAACATATAAATAAATAATTTCAACCAATCAGAATGCTTCAAACACATACATGCACAAAACATATAAATAAATAATTTCAACCAATCAGAATGCTTCAAACACATACATGCACAAAACATATAAATAAATAATTTCAACCAATCAGAATGCTTCAAACACATACATACACAAAACATATTAATAAATAATTTCAACCAATCAGAATGCTTCAAACACATACATACACAAAACATATAAATAAATAATTTCAACCAATCAGAATGCTTCAAACACATACATACACAAAACATATAAATAAATAATTTCAACCAATCAGAATGCTTCACACACATACATACACAAAACATAAATAAATAATTTCAACCAATCAGAATGCTTCAAACACATACATACACAAAACATATAAATAAATAATTTCAACCAATCAGAATGCTTCAAACACATACATACACAAAACATATAAATAAATAATTTCAACCAATCAGAATGCTAGCTTAAAATATAATTTCTAGATGTTCGTTGTTGGTTTTAGCGTCCGTTATATATTTAAGGTTAACGACCTGTGTTTTGTGCGCATATTTTTGCTTTTACGCCAACTAAATTCACACGTTATGGCAACATAGATTTAATTTTAACGCATCATACCAAATACACGCATTTGATTGGTTTAAGCCCTACCAATTTTTTTGTTTGAACATGCATAGCTTGGTGTGTCTTGAAATGTCTTCATTTACGCAATTTGCACTACCAATCGTTACCACCTTTATTTGGAAGAAGGTAAATAATTTACAACAAATATTTTTACACATATCATTTTAAAACAAACAATATATATTTATACAATAGTCTGTATTTAGCGCACTATACACAATGGGGTTCACAAATAAAAACACGCAATTTACAACGTTTATCTTTGATAAAATTTCAAAAAAATATGTTCTACTAGAACAGGATGAAAACATGAACGAGTTAGAAATTTCCATAAAAGCACTAGAAATAAAAAATGAACAAAAAATAGAACAAAAAGAAGAAAAACTTGATAAAAGTGTGAAAGGGATTAATGATGAAAATTTGAATTGCCAAGAAGGAGTAGGAAATTCAAAATCAAAAAGTATTAAAGAAGAAAAAAAGAGGAGACGAGTAAAGGTTAATAAAAAATCTGCACCACTGAAACAAAAAGAAAATATAAACATAGCATTGTTAGAAATTTTATTTGACGCACTAGAAAAAAAATATGAACTGGATATAGAACAAAGAGAAGGAAAAACTGAGAAAAGGAAGCGAAATGAAGAAGATAAAAGTGTGAAAAGAATCAATGTTGAAAATTTGAATAACAGAGAAGAAATAGGAAACTCAAAATCAAGAAATATAGAAGAAAAGAAACCGCGTTATGTAAAAATTAAAAGTAAAGCAGAACTGAAACAAGAAGAAAACATAAGCATTGCCCTTGATCATTTAGCACTAGAAAAAAAATATGAACTGGATATAGAACAAAGAGAAGGAAAACCTGAGAAAAGGAAGCGAAATGAAGAAGATAAAAGTGTGAAAAGAATCAATGTTGAAAATTTGAATAACAGAGAAGAAGTAGGAACCTCAAAATCAAGAAATATAGAAGAAAAGAAACCGCATTATGTAAAAATTAAAAGTAAAGCAGAACTGAAACAAGAAGAAAACATAAGCATAGCCCTTGAGCATTTGGTTCTAGGAGAAGCATTGACGAAGAAAAAGCGTTGGCGATTTTACAATTGTTTTATGTTGCCGCTTGCTTCTCATCTACATTAGCCACCATCTCCTTATCTGTTTTTCCTCATCACTTTGTAGCACATATGAATAATGCTAACTGTTACTGCTGCACATAACCACTGCCATATCACATATTTCCTCTATTTTTATCTTCACTTTTTTTGAAAGCAATATAGCTAGTAATATACATTAATTGCAAATGTTTAATTACATTTTTTTAATTATCACATCTTCATTATTGGTCTATCAATTTAGACAAGCAAAACAATAACTTAACAACTAAAAAACCTTTCAAAAATAATTGTTGAGAAATATCAGCTTAAAAAAGTTTATATTAGAGGCTATCATATTAATAATTTATACAATAAAACTTTTCATTAAAAATTTAAGTCAGGATTTTAGATGTAAAATTATAACTATTAAATAACAAAAACTGAATATTACACTGAATATTAATTTGAAGTAAATATTACACAAAACTGAAAAAAGTTCAGGTCAAAAAGTTGAAAATCAAATACAGGTTTAAAAAATGGTGCTTTTTTTACGCTTTTACCCAACTTATTATACTAAATTTTAGAATTTTTATAAAAAAATTTTCTTAAACGAGCCTACGTTATATCCATCAATATACATCTTAATAACTGTATTGAATAAAAAAAAGTACAGAAGTAAAATGAATAGAAAAATAATGATGAAGATTTACAAAATAAATAATAGTATGAGAGAAAAACGATGAATGATAACCATATGCGCAAGCAAAGTGTTGAGAGCGAGCAAGAAAAGTGATGAGTGAGCGGCCCACACAGATTACAGTATTATTAATTATAATTTTATGTATAAGTCTAGATTTAGACTTCTCAGAGAACTAGGTTGACTGATTTTCACTTATCATCTCTTATAAAAGTTCGCACTGCCCAGAAATTTCAGCCAGACAGCAAAGATTGTCAATAACAAGAGGTGTCAAGCCTCGGTCAAGAACATGTAAAGTATTTGAATAATTAATAATAAATGTTTATTTGAACTATTGTAATTTATGTGCATTTCATTTGTAGTTCATTAAATACATGTGGGCCATGTATGAAACTTTTTTTTATATTGAAATAAAGAACAGTTTTACATCCTTGCTAATTTTTTAATTAAATTATTTTGTTTAACTATACATGACTTTGTACTTGCATTTTTGAATATAATCAAAGCATTACATGTTTCTAAGTTAAAAGTAAAATATTTTGCAATAATTTTTATTCAACTTTAAATATAATTGTAGGAGTGCCGCCCTTATGAGAACACAAACTCACTCATTTGACCCTCATGGGACTCCGAGTTTGACAGGCCTGCTTTAGAATGTCTGTAATGTAACTAAGTTTGTGTTAAAGAGTACATTTGTAATTCTAAGTGATGGTGAGACCCAATAACTTAAAACTCTGTACTTTATAGTATCCAATCTCGTTTAAAACTGAGTCAAATTTTAAAAATTGAATCTGAAACATCTTAGGAAGTTTCTTCGTTGTTTTTTAAGCAATACTTCATATTTATGACATGCTTTTATTATCTGCTTCATTTTCAATATTAAAAACAAATTGTAAAGCTTCTTAGGTTTCATGTCGTGACATTTTTCCATTTTTGTTTCTTCATTGTGCTTTTTGGAATTAGAATCAAAATAATAATTTTTAATTTACAAATCGTTAGAATTATGTTCATTAGTTGAATAAAAAAAATTAGAGCTAACAGAAAAGTTTTCTCCTTTTTGGCAATTGTTCAACTTAGATTTACTTATTTTTCAACAGTTTTAATAACATTGATTTCATTTTTCTCAGTTGTATTCAATTCCTAAAATTCACACTTTTAGTTAATTAAAAAGTTGTTAAATATTTCTTTTTTACTTTGTAGAACAAAATGATTTCGAGTAAAATTTTATCATTGGGCTAAAAAATATATTTTGATACAGAAAAAAAACTTTGATTTCTTGACATTTCTGCCCAAAATTTCCTGCTGAATGGGTTAGAAATTCAAAATTCTCATAATTTGGGAAAAAAGAAAATACTAGAACATTAACTTCACTTGCTGCAAAAAATATAGATAAATTCGGGCAAAATTTTATTGTAGAAGTTAATCAAAGTAAATTAGAGTAATAAGGATTTATAACAATGTCATTCTGAAGATTCTCGTTTACATGTATTTATTGAAGAAACACACTTTTCGTAAGCTTCAATTTATTTTTGAAATTTCAGAGCACTACATTTTCTCATTTTAGTAGATAGCAAAGTGGAGTAGGGCTCCAGGCGAAACCACTATAAAAAAAGCGTGCCAAGTGTAGTACCTCTTGGGTGGTATGGAAAACTACACAAAAATTCAATTTGTATGAGGAAATGTCGATAATTGATTGTATTTGGTCCTCGTCTGGGTCCGGGCATGGGTTGTCCTCCGGATCGAAGGACATGACCTGCGAGAAGATGTTCTTCCAGAATCTGGGAGGGAACAGGGTCTTGTGAGCGTTGTAGAAGTCCAGGAGGGCCCCTGGATGCGCGGGGATAAAGAAACTTTGATCCCCGACGCGGACCGCGATGGACCCATCCGACTGAAACGTGAAGGATGGTGCGGCCGCTGGGTCGGTGGGGACTGGTAGGAGAATGTTGAGGGGGGGCAGTGTGGGCGTCTGCGCCGGGTCTCCTCTAACCAGTACTGGCTTCCCATCGACAATCTTAATCCTCGTCTGAATCAGTCCGGGCGGATGGGTCGCCACGGGCTGGGGGGGAGACGAGGAGGCGGGGGGTGGTTCCCGGGTGATCGAGGGCTGTCCGTCGGAGATCGTGATAAAAGACTGAATCAGTCTTGGCGGCGCAGGAGCGTGGGAGGGAATCTCCGGAATGGGAACGGATGAGCCCGCGGGAACCCCTAGATCATGGAGAAAACCGCCTTCAGGGACCCTGAAGGATGGGCTGTCTGTAGGTGCGGCTAGCAAACTATCCAGAGGCAGAGGTTCTGGAGAAGGGGGCTCTGGGCTAGGCGGGATAAAGGGCTCGTAGCCATGCGGGTGCCCCGCAGGAGAGACAGGAGGAACCCTCGAGTCTGGGGGGAGCCTTCCCGAGATGAGTGGTGGGGGAGAGCCCAAGGCGCGATGCTGCCTGGGCGGCTCCTCTGACCCGTACCCATGGGGGAAATGAACTGACAGCCTCCCAGGCGCCCAGGACTCCGCAGGGAGCCCCGAACCGGGTGGTGGGGGCATCGCCTCAGCCACCGGAGGTGGTGAGACTAGCCTTCTGTGCCTGGAACCCAGGGGAGGAGAAGTCGCACTGGGCGGCCCATATCCTATAGGGAAATCGGAATCCGATCTTCCCACACGCCAATCTGGCGGGAGAGTGGACATGGGTGAATCTGGATCAGATTGGGGAGAAGGAGGGGGGGAGGGCTGTGGACCACAGCAAAACAGAGAGGTGAGACGATACCTCCTGTTGTTGCCCCGGCTACTTCTCACGGACCGCGAGGTTGTGCCGGAATCCGGTCTTTCAGTACGCCCGGCGGGCGGGAGAGCGGGCCTGGGGGATTCTGAACCAGAATAGAGTGATGAAGGAGGGGAAGGCTGTGCACCACAGCAAAACAGAGAGGTAAGACGATACCTCCTGTTACCTCTACTTCTTACGGGTCGCGGAAGCGGCAGGCCGAAATCGACCTCTACCCCGAGTGGCGGGAGTTTCTCGCGCGCCAGGAAGCGGCCGGGAGAGGTCCACACCGGTTATCCCAGCTATGGATAGTAGCGACGGGGCCTGGTGGTGGACATTTGTCCACGTAGAGTGGGCCGCTATCACGTGAGTGCGTAGCATCCCATTCAAGTTGGCGAGGACCTCAGATGGCAATAGCGGGATGAAGGAACGAAGGGTTTCCAAATAAAAGATGAGGACCTCATCCTTTATATTCAACTCCTTCGCCCTGGAGAGTTCCAATATAACCCTAACCCGACGGTCCGCGAGGACGTCGGGAGGGGTGGAATAAATGCTGGGGTCCACGTGGTCGGCTGTTGCATAGCCGGCCGGGAGGGCACCAGGAAGATGGCCGGGAACATACCCCAAGGTTGGGGAAACACCCTGGGTCGACGGGAAAGTCGGCACCGAGGGGAGCGCTGGGTTCGATACCGTGGGAGAAATGGCGCTTACAAATTGAGAAACAGCCGGGTTCGCCGAAGAAGGTATCGAGGAGGAGACGACGGATGAGATGGGAGACGAGGCTATACCCGGTGTCACGGAGCGAGTGGGCACTAACTGCCCCTCCAAAGCCGTGAACCGGGTGTCCATCCTCCGCAGCTGCGAAGTGATGGATAGTAATGCAGAGCTGAAATCAGTGAGGTTGACTGAGCAAGCAGGGAGCTGAGGCTCGGAACGTGAGGAGGTTGAATGAGAAGTAGAATCGGTGATGCGGGTAGAGTTTGACGCTGGGGTCTTGGACATTGATAATAGAGTGAATAGAGTGAAAACGAGAGCAAAAAGTATTCATACACAAAAAAAAAAATGAAAAAAAGTTTTATATTCATGTATCGAATAAGATTAAAGATAAAAGCCTTCAAAAGTTTTTGCAATAATATTTTCGGTTACAACAGTTACAAATTTCAAAATTCCATCCATATTGTTTCCAATATAATTTTTGTGTTACTGTCATAATAAAACGCTGAAGATCTTTATTACACAAGAAAATGCGAGTTAGAAAAAGACGAATGCACACACACACATATTTATAAGTATAATGCTCAATTTAACTTAGAATGGAAAATTCAATTAACAATCAGAAGGTATATACAATTAACAGGTACAATTAACTTGAATTGTTCTAATATGACATTCACCCCATGTAGGAAATAATTCAAGATTTAAATTTTGATTTTAACATCTAATTTCTGATTCGAAGATTTATTTTTATGATCTAAAATATAAAAATTTATTAAAAAAAGTAAAAAATTGATTCAAACTTTTTAAATATTCTTTGCCCTGGTTTTTTCCAATGTTAGACTATTTTTTGATTACTAACCTGCCATCAGAAGAAAGAAAATTCTGCTTTACAAAATCACGTTGATTGATGGAAATAAAATTGTGGTAAAATTTTTCTTTTTCTTGTTCTCACAACTTTCCATAATCGTGAGTAGAGATTCCAAATTTTTTAGTTGATCAGAAATTTAAAATTTTCCAGAAACTCTAATTGCATTTTTCATAAGTTCTTCATACTTGACTTGATCATAAAGAGCATCAATCATCATACTGATTTTCATTGGCTTCCAGTTCTGGTTGCTTTTAAGAACATGATTTGCTCTATTATTTTTCCAATCATAAGAAATGTAAAGACGATTTTTTTCTATTTATAAAATTATATTTTTGAATCTTAGGAAACAATTTCTTTTTAAAATATCCAATAACTTCATGAATATAATTATTTTCAAAATTTTTTATTTTCAACAAAAATTCATAATTTGAACAAGTTAATTATTACATTTTCATTAAAGATAAAATTTACATACTTTTTTAATTAAGTAATTAAATCAGTCTTTTCATTAAAGCAAATGGTTCAAATCTTGTTTGTTTTCAATTTGCATGGTTCGTTTACAGATTTTCATAAAATTTCAAAAATGTAGAAAATTTTTAGGAAATACAAAGAATTTATTATTAGTTTATAATATTTATTATTTTTATTGAAAAACATACCATTAAGCTTCTGTTAATTGAAATTTCGATCAAAATATCCAAATTAACGCCATCTACAAATTCACCACGAAGTAACAAAATAACCAAAATTTCAAAAACAACACATATGATGATATTTTTTATTTTCAAAATAATTTAGATGAAACTAAGAAAAAATTTTACATGTTGTTATTTGATGTGGTCAGATATATTTTTCTACACGAATTTCATCATTGAAAAATAGCGTGGAGTAAAAAGCCATGCTTGGTATTGCGAGGGTTATTAATTATGTCTGGTCTATTCCTATAGGAATAACTTTTTTCTCTACATACGTGGAGACATTATCTTTTAAATGCCTTGTGGATAATAAATAAGCAAAATTGCGCAGATTTTATTAAGACTGCTTCCTGATCCTTTCCAAATAAGAGATTATGTTTTTGTGAATAAAAATGAGTTTGCTTAAAAACATTGAACGCAAATACATAAAAAAAACTCGTTGAAAATGTCAAAAGTTGATTCAAAAGAAAAAAAAATAGTCCTGAGAATATAGCATTTCTCTAACTACTTTTATTAAAAATATAAGAACACTGAAAAACAGTGATTGTGACAAAAAATGGTCCTAAATTATAGGTTAATTAATTAATTAATTAATTAAGTTGTTTTGTGACGTTCGCACCCATCCTTTCGGATATCGTGGCCCACCCGGAATGCTGAGTCCAAGTCTAACTGGACTTTCCATCCCACTAAACACCAATCGGCCCTTGTTACAAAAGAATAGCTCTATTATATATAGTATTTTACAAGAATTATTTTTTCCTCTCTAACTTATACAGCTCATTTTTCACTTCCGTTATCACTATAGCACGAAAAAAATTGACCTAAAAATTAAATGAAATTGACCTTAAAATATTGACATTATTGACTTAAAAACTTTAAAATTGACTAAAAAAATTGACTTTTTTAAATAAAGTTTACATGTATAAATGTTTATTTTTTTATGATAAATGTATATTATGCATAACATCATAATTGTAGTTCATTATCAGGTACTTTGCAACGTTTTCATCATTAAAATTTCGATTTTTGTTCAATATATTATTTAGCATTGAGAAACTTCTTTCGACTTTTATTGAAGTTGGCTGCGCATTTTCCAACAAACTGTACAGATGTGGGCTAATATCTTCTCTTGTTTTTTTCATGATAATTTCCACATCATTATTTTCTAATCTGTTGGAAATATATTTATCCAAGTCACAAATGTCGTCCATGATTTTTAGGTGTACTATATCTTGATATGCCTCATGAACACAGTAATTCTCATCTTTGCACTTTTCCACTAAATCCAGCAACGGTTTGTACTTTAATATTTCCTTCAAGTTTTCTGATAAAGATTCTACAACAATGGCTTCTTTAGCTTTTTCAACAATAGTTCCATCATCAGAAAACTCAAGCACAATATTCCTAACATCAACGTATTTTTCTGCATACCAAAAAGCAGCTCTCAACCAAGACGCCCATCTTGTAACAACAGGCTTAGGTGGTAAGCCAATTTCTTGGAAAATTTTCTGCCTTCTTTTGTTTTTCACCGTCAACATCTTGAGAGAAGAAATTAGATTATCAACTTTTCCAAATCTTATTCTGATATTCAAGCAACAATTATGCAAAAGATGCGCCAAACAAAATATATGGAATAAATTTGGATACAAAATTTTTAAGGTCTTTCCAGCTTTTTTCATGTATGTAGCTGCATCAGTAATAAGAAGAACAAAGTTTTCTCTTTTTGTTCCCAGGTATTTTATTTCTTCATCAATAATTTGCGTAATTTTTTGGCTATCAACTGAAGTTGAAAAACAAACGGAGTCAATTAGGTACGCTTTTTTAGGGAAATTTAAATCACCAACTAAAACATTAACATAAGACTTGTTTGCGAATGTAGACTCATCTACAATTAAAAACAAGTAGCTATCTTTCACTTTTTTCTTTATACTCTCTTTAACACATTCTGCAAGACTTTTAATGTAGTATCGACAGGAATTTGCATTGGGGCATTCATAACCCATGTATTTGAATAATTCTTTAATTGAAGGATGATTCAGTTTATTAAGAGGTATATTTGCTGATAAGAAAGATTCTGTTACTTTTTTTATGAAATTATTATCGTGAATGAAGGTTTGACTGGAAGAAGATGGAAGATTAACTTTTTTTGAGTGTTTTTCAGTTTTTCTATGACTTTCAATAAAAAACAATTTGCTGTGATTAACGAGGCAGTTACAAAGCTTGCAAAAAAGTTCATTTTTAGGAGTTGTTTTGAACTCATCAGGAAACTTTACTAATATTTCTTTAACCTTTTGCGATGAACTTTTTGCAGTTTTTGGCATTTGTCAAACAAGAGAAAACATCAAAAACAACTTATACTAGCTTAGTTATGAAAAAATTCAAAAGTAGTAAGAAATTGGAATTCGAAATATAAAAAAACAAGCGAAAAGGAAATTATATGACAACTGAGTAATTAGAGATTTGTATAAATGAAAGTTTCGACAGATGTCAATGAGTTAGTGTATTACTGTTTCAATAATGATCTATAAAAGAAAAGCATCTTTGGCTTCTTACATAAGTGATAGATATCTAACGTATATCTATGTCAAAGATAAATAATTGAAAGAGATTGCTAAGCTTTTCTCAGACACAATAATGTTGTCATTTTGAGCAAACAAAATTGTTACATACGTGATATCAAACATACATAGAAAGAACATATGTCAAAAATAAATAATGGAAAAAGACTATTGAAGAAACTTTTTCTCAGATTATTATTGACAATGATGTTTTCATTTTGTTCTTGATTTAGAGTAATTCGAAGGCATGAAATGTTATTCGAATGTGGGAAATGAGTGTTGTAATAGAAATAAAATCATAACGTAAGCATATTTGAGTATCAAAGATGTTCATTTAACAAATTTGCATACAGTCTATCCTAGATCTAACTTACCCTGATTTTGCGTTGAGTAAATTTCATGTCATTGCAGAATTATCGTTTATTATTAATTTTTTTTTTATTTTATGTATCAAAAATTTTATAAATGTAGGCAAGTCGTAGTCGTAAAGTTTGTTCTACAATAAGTAACATATATAAAGCTAGTTAGACAACAAAACAGTGCATTCTTAAGGAATGCAAAGGATAACAAGTCGACTCTATCGCGTAATTGTTATCCCCGATGAAATTCTACTTTGTCAATATACTTGCCACCAAATGAGTTTTCAATGTATAACACTATTTAACATCGTTCAATTTGGACCATTTGTCATCCAGGATAGGATTTTTGTGTTATATGATTGATAAGTTAAAGGTCAACCTAGACTTCACTGATCTTGTGATTTATTTCTGGGTGCCAGCCTCCTCTCGGAAAAAAAAAAGTGGGGGGCTGTGTTTTTAAAAATAAAAATTTATAAAAAAAACCCCCCCCCCTTTTTAATAAATTTTTTTTTTATATAATATATAAAAAAATAAACTTACTCTATAAAAAAAAAAAAAAAAATTACTTTTTATTTAATTTTTAATTTAAAAAAAATTAAATTTTTTACTTTTATGCTTCTATTTCAGCGTTTCTAAAATATACTAGCATTAAAATAAAAATTGACTTTTTCGCTTTGCGCTTCCGTTAACACACACGTTTTTGTTGCTCTCTCTCTCTCTTTACTGCTTACTGCTTACTCTCTCTTTCCTCGTATTTCCTCATCCTTTCTCACTGTACTCACGCACACTCGCCTTCTCACTCACTCATTACATACTTTCATTCACATATTCTCCCATAGATGAAGAATAAAAAGAAGTCTAGCCAAGATCCTGGTCTAGACACAAGTAATATTCATAACAATAATATAATAGCTAGGAATGAAAAGATTATTACGCAAATTCGTAATAATCTCTCAGTTAAGTCCGACTCGAGCTCCTCTGAGTGCGAATCCGATACCAGGAAAACTCAAAGCAAAAGAGACCACCCCTCGGACTCCAAATCGGATGGGGAATTTATCATAGTAAAGAGACGCACTAAACGCCAAGTCGTTAAGGCAGCTGCTGACACAGTCAGACCTAGGCCCAAATTTATCACTGTATTTTTAAAAAATATACCCAATCTTGGTAGTAAGCTGGCCACTTACAAAGAAATAATTTCACAAAAACCCAGGGTAAAAATTATTAACATGTTCAAATTGGGGAAACTCAATCTTATTAAAGTCTTGGTCGAGGATGTTGAGTCCAAGGACGCTCTCCTCCAACCCTTCTCCAAATGGCCATTTGTAAAGGGGTACGTACCCAAGGAAAAGGCGTGTGCAATAGTGATCAAGGGGTTGACGATGCAAGACGCATCAGATGTCTCTGATGCCATAAAACTCCTTGGGTACACATGTGCTGTTGAACCTCTATTTAAATCTATGGAAAAAGGGTCATGCTTAAAGGTAACCCTCGACAGCAAGGTAACTGTCGATAATCTGACAAAAAATGGACTCAACATTCTTGGCCTAAGATTTCGTTGCCATGAATTTCGTCCGAGAGCCAAAGCTCTACAATGTTACAAGTGCCAAAAATTAGGACACGTGTCAGCAGCATGCCAAAACAAAGAATGCTGTTTAATATGTGGGGGGGGGAACATGACCGCCGCACATGCAAGGAAACTCCAAAGGTAAGCAAATGCTATCTCTGCGGAGCCGAGGGACACTCCGCCGCATTTAACAACTGTCCAACAAAGATAGCAGCTCTTCAACACAAAGATGCCTCAAAAAAATCACAGGTAAAGCCAAAGCAAGAAACTACCAAGGTAAATATTAAGGCTAAGCCTGTGCAAGTAAACAAGCCCAAGCCATACATTCCAAAAACAGTATTAGCGGAGTCCTCTTATTCACAAGCAGTGACCAGCCCTATTTTACCTAAGGCACCATTATTAAATGAGCCTTCCTTCTCTGAGGAAGCCATTATGAAAATAGCGCTTTCCATTTTTAAATCCCCAGTGTTCAAAGAACAACTGGAAAAAATGATGAGCGCAGTGGCTGCAGATCTTCTGCTAGAGTGTCAGTAATTAGGATAGTGTAGTGCCAATCTGTCATGCTCAAATTTTTGCATTTCAACATTAATGGCTTGGCTAAGAAACGTAGCGCTCTAATTGAGCTTCTGGCCGAACATAGCATAGACGTCTTCTCTCTGAATGAAGTCAAATCTCAAGCCAAGTATTCCATCCGCATCCTCGGATATAGGACATTTGTGCACCCTGGAACAAGCCACTCGCGAGGTCTAGCAATGGGTGTGCGAGAGGGGTTAAAGGTTTCCAGCTTCACAATAAGTGACTCTGGGGACTCAATGGCTCTGAAGCTTGATCTTGGTAGAGCTGGACATTTAGTTGTGCTGGGTTGTTACAACCCGCCTAGTAACCCTCTGTTGGACTACGAATTTATTGAAAAATATCTTCGTTCCTCCGATAAGGTGCTACTACTAGGTGACCTAAACGCTCACCACACTAGACTGTTTAGTGAAACCAATAGCGCGGCTGGCACCGACTTACTCAAGTTGGTAGAGGATTCGTATGCGTTTATCGCTAACGATCCAACACCGACTCGTGAAAAGAATGTGTTAGACCTTGCAATCATGTCTTTTAATCTAAGACCACTTCTAGCCTCAATAGTGGTTATCCAGGATTGCTGTGTATCTGATCACAAGCCCTTGTTGGTCACAGTTTCTTTAGGTCCACAATTCACAGCTGACAAGGGAAATTTAGTGAAGAGGTGGGTCTTCAGCCAAGCCAACTGGGATAGGTTTAGGTCGCTACTAAATGATTCAGCCCCGCGGGTCATGATGTGCATAGGAGTAAAACCTCCTGAGGAACTCGCGGAGTGTGTCAACGATGCTATTCTCTCCGCGGCACGAGAGGCAGTTCCCTTGAAGGAGGTTAGAAAATACGAAAATCCAATTCCGAAGAATGTCCTATTACTCATCAAAGAAAAACGAGCTCTCTATAGAAAATACATTCACACTAGGGACGCCGAGACAAAGAATCTCATCAATCGATTACAAAAACTCATTAGGAAAAAGCTCGGCGAAACCACATCTAGGAAAGTCACAAGTATCACAAAAGCCTCTAACCCGCTACAGGGCTCTTCGAAGTTCTGGAACCTGGTTAGAGGTCTGAAGCCTGGCTGCAAAGGTCCAACGTCGGTCACTTGGAATAACCGAACAGCCATTGAGGCGGAAGATAAATGTGCACTGCTTGCTGATTATTACGAAGATGTGTATAGGACAAATCCAGGTCCGAAAAATTTTAATTCTGAAATTGGGTTTTTTAGGCGTTTACCTGCGACGAACGACACTAACTTCATCCTAGAGGACCTGGTTCAAATCATTAAAAAGCTTAAAGCTAGGAAAGCGGCGGGATGGGATGGGATGAAGTTAGTAATCTATTCATCAAGAATCTTCCCCCTAGGTTTAGGGACGTCTTGCTGGCAATATATAACTCTTTTATAAAAGATGGGTTTTACCCAGACTGCTATAAAAGGGCTATACTTATTTGTGTGCCAAAGGCTGGCAAGAAGAGCGGCAAACCGAGTGACCTACGGCCTATCAGTCTTCTCCCTTGCCTGAGCAAAGTGTATGACAAATTAATTTTTGGAGTACTCGATGCTTGGTGCAAGGAGCATGCAATTATCCCACAAGAACAGTTTGGATTCCAAAAAGGTTTGTCAACAAATCATGCTCTGCTTACCTTGCATCATGATGTTGCAAAAAGCTTAAATGATGGCCTCTACGTAGGGATGATATCTTACGACCTGGAGAAGGCTTTCGATACGGTCTGGCATGAGGGTTTGCTGTTCAAACTAAGTAGCATGTTTGTGCCATCATGTATCTTCAAGGTAGTTCACAGTTTCCTTTCTCGACGCTCATTCCAGATCAGAATAAATAACAAATTTTCAAGGAGAATAAGCCTAGGCCGCGGGGTCCCCCAAGGTTCACCTCTAAGCCCTCTTCTGTTCAACTTCTACATATCTGATATTAGGGACTCTTTCAATAAGTCAATCTATGCTAGGATAATCAGTTTCGCAGACGACATATGTGTATATTACGCCGCTAAGCGTGTTCCGCGTATTTGCAAACACCTTACGGACGTAAATACCATATTAGGGGGGTATTTCACTGGATGGAACCTTAAGGTGAATTACTCTAAATGCAAGTTCATCATCTTTGGCGCTAATTGTCCCAAAAATAACCCGCCAACTATAGGGAATATTCCCCGAGTTCGCCACCTAAAATATCTAGGAATCAATTGGGATGCAGGATTTAGTTTTCATCGTGAAGCTCACGAAAAGATAAAAAAGGGGAAGAAGGATCTAGCGCTATATGGATGTCTTAAAGACCTTGGGGTCAATTCCACGGTGGTAGGCAAGGTCATTAAAATCCTAACAATGCCGAAATTGACTTATGGAAACTCCATTTTGGGATGCCTTCCCTCAACTTGGACCAACAAAATAGATGACCTCGTGTATAAACTTTTTAGGACTGTTTATGGCAACCCTTTCACTATTGCTCATAGCCGGACCTCCTTTTCCTGGTTCCAGAAAAGGTTGGAGAAATTAAATAAAAAGTTTATTGAAAAATTGAGAACACACAAGCATTGCCCACAATTATGCCAAGCTTGGGAGCTCACGCAAACCCAGGCTGAAGCGTTCTTGGGGGTATATGCTAAAAAAAAGAGAAAAATTATCCTAGGTGACTACCCATATACAATAGCCCCCAAGCAATAGGGAATTCTGCGTTCTGCGATATAGTTCTGTTTTTTTTCTGAGTTCTAGATCCGCCTACTTAAATTTAGGATTGGCACAAGGTATAAGTCCCAAAACAGTTTCATCTTACGAGCTAGGTTAGGCATAGTCGGTAATCTGGCCTCTACAGGAGTCCGCTTGTAGGACCGTTTAAACATACATTCCAATATTAAAATCATATATCCTAGGGACGACATTTAGGGATGGAGTCAAATTCCAGGGGTAGATTGTTCCTAACCTAGCATGCCTTAAATTATGTATATCTTTCTTAACCCTATAACATGTATTAAATATTATTTATTAATAATATATAAGATATTGCATGCCTTCAAACGCTTCTATTTTTGTAGCATATACCTTTTATAATCATATTCTTTTATTTAGGAACAAGATACATTCCGTTGTGCCGGTTTTTTACCCTGGTTTTCTTCCTCTGAAGAATTCAAAGGTTTTTACGGTTAGGTAGTGCTCTAGCGACGCGATTCTACGTGGTTAGTAATCAAGCTATCACTAGACAATAAGTTTGTTTCCCAAATTGGGAGCGTTCGCGTTAGGATTGTATCGTTCTCTCAGTTGTATTTATATATTGTCTCATAAATTCTTGTAAAATACTATATATAATAGAGCTATTCTTTTGTAACAAGGGCCGATTGGTGTTTAGTGGGATGGAAAGTCCAGTTAGACTTGGACTCAGCATTCCGGGCGGGCCACGATATCCGAAAGGATGGGTGCGAACGTCACAAAACAACTTAATTAATTAATTAATTAATTCTCGCTCTTGCATATCATAAATTTTTTCTATTAACCCTAAATTAATAATCATGGCTCCAAAACCAAGTGGAAAAGCTGTAAAAAAGTCTGTGAAACCCAAATCAACAGTTGGCAATCCTGATAAAAAGAGAAAGAAAAGTAGGAAGGAATCGTACAGTATTTATATTTACAAAGTTTTGCGACAAGTCCATCCTGATACTGGAATAAGTAGTAAAGCTATGTCTATAATGAATTCATTCGTTAATGATCTCTTTGAAAGGATTGCAGCAGAGTCTTCAAAATTAGCGCATTATAATAAAAAAGCTACAATATCTAGTAGAGAAATTCAGACGGCAGTTAGATTACTTTTACCTGGAGAATTGGCCAAACATGCTGTAAGCGAAGGCACGAAAGCTGTAACAAAGTATACCTCTTCTAAATAAAGTGTACTTTTTACCAAATTTTAATGTAAAAAGTTTACCCAAAAGCCCTTTTAAGGGCTATAAATTATCATTTTGCTTTTTTATACAATTTTTTTATTTTGTAAAGGTATTTAAACTCACAAACCGTATATGTTATATTTTTCAGTGGCCCTTGCAAAGAAAATGTTTGCAATTATACATATACCATAAATAAATAGATGCAATATTCTCATTTCAATGAATATGTTGCACGAATATTTTTTTTTATTATACTTCTAGCACTTAAAAACATGTGTTACTTCATAAAACACCGGTATTCATAATTCGAATTTTAGCATAACGCATTATAATTACATACATGCTATCGCCAAAGTTGATGATTCCATTTTTTTTTTTATATACTTTGAAAATTTAAACAACCTTTCTGATTTTTAAATCAAAATATTAGATACATATTTTTTTAATTACAAATTGTTTTCAACAATTGCTCAAAATTCCTTATCTAAATATTAAGTTAAAACGTTCGCATCCATCCTTACAAAGAACATGGGGTCGTCACCGAAATCTACTTAGACTTTTCATCCCACTAACACCACCCTTATACTGCATATTTACACCTTGATAAATTTTATCTTATGTTTCAAATATATGAATACAGCTAAATGAACGATTTAAACCAAGCTTATTCAACCAAAGTAAAATTTTTTGAATTCAAGGAAAACAACAACAAATATTTCACCAATATTTAAATATATTTTGACACCGATTACAAAAAAAAGTAAAATATTGTACGTGTTCCATTTTTGTATCGTTTTACCCTTAAATAAAAATTTTTTAGAGCCTAGTGTTAATTTCGGGCCCGAAAGTAAAAAAAAAAAAGTTAGAAATAAATGATTTATTATCGAACAAAAATTAACTTCATTTCAATAAAATATATTCACCATTATTACATTACCCTTTAAATGGAAAATTAGGATCGAAATTTTTCAATAAAATAAAAGATTGTTAAAATACATGAGAAAAATGCATCAAAAATGACAGATTTGATTGATCTATCCGAAAAAATGAATACCACTATAGTTTTCAGAATGTAGGAAGTAGGGAATTTTGCTAAAAAAACCTTTTCATTTAAAGAAATGTTTTCAGAAGAGAGGGGGGTTGAAAAAACCCCCCTCGGCACAGAATAAAGCAAAAAAGCTCGGCACAAATAGGGTTTAGTTCATAATTTAAGGGCATTAGGAGTTTCTGTAAAAATAAGGAGAACGTGCAAAAAAGCTTCTCAATTGATTGGGCATAAAACTTTGCATACATTCTTTCAGTATTTATTCTGCTTTGGAGTTAGCAACACAAACTCTTTATGACTGATTCTTTGAAGATTTCACAGATATATGAGCTTTCAGGAGAGTTAGGAGATCTTTATAAAAGGTGAACTTTGAAATATTATTATTACAAAATATGTAAAAAATAAATATTCCCGGAATTTGGATGAGCAAATTTAATTCGTGCAATAGCGTTGACATTTATTTTTCTTATGGTTCATTTGTTTATTTTTTGATTCTAAACTCATCGCGCCTATACCTTGACCTTCCATTTTCAGAACAGAACCCAAACTAATCTCGCTTATGCCTCGACCTTCCACCTTCAGAACAAAACAATACAAAAAAATCAAGCAATCATACAATTATAAACAAAGATAATATACACAAATAAGAAAAAGTATCTAAATGTCACAAAACAAAGCAATACAAAAAAATAAATGTAAAATTATATAAAGAAAAAAAATAAACACAATAAAAATTATTTGAAAATAAGCCAAATAAATACATAAATAAGGCAATTTAAAAAAGTATTAATGAGTTTTATTGATAAGATTTAAATACAACATTTTTTACATAAAAATAATTCATATCTTTGACAGGCTGGTCAATGAGGAATTTGATGGAGTCTTTCCTACGACAACGACTTAAGGCTACATATAGTAGTTGTCCATGAGTAAAAATGTCTTTATAGTTCTTCAGATAAATACCTACTCTGTCAAAGCTCTGTCCTTGAGATTTATTAATTGTTATTGCGTAGGCGAGGGAAATTGGAAATTGTGTGTGGAAAAGCTTGAACGCTAAATCTCCATCTTGTGATGTCATTTTTATTCTTAGAATCAAAATCTTTTGCCTTCAAAAATTCCATTTATCAAAATATTTTACACATTTTATTAGGGAAGAAATTTGAAAACGTATGTAAAATAAATGATTAAAATTATATTACAAAGTCTTTTCTTCTTTTTTAATATTTTTTAAGATTCACAATTATTTATATAATGTTTTTATTTAAATAAAAGTTATAAAATTTAGGTTTATAAAATTTCATTTTTGTAAAAATCCTGTTTTATGATAGTATAATTGTTAATGTATTGTTTTTATACATTATATAAAAGATCGTTCAGAATTGTCGCCAACCTAATTTTGTTAGTTCCTTACCCGTCCTCATTCTTTTGTTAACATTTTTCAATTATAATTTCACTAAAATTCGACCTTGATATCAGTAATCCTTTTATTTCTCTTCAAAGGTGACGCCGATTATACTTGTTGAGTATTGCAAATTGTTCGTTCACAGATTTTCATAAAACTTCAAAAAATGTAAAAAAATTTAGGAAATACAAAGAATTTATTATTATAGTTTATAATATTTATTATTTTTATTGAAAAACATACCATTAAGTGTATAAGCTTGTTAATTGAAATTTCTATCAAAATATCAAAATTAACGCCATCTACAAATTCACCACGAAGTAACAAAACGACCAAAATTTCAAAAACAACACATATGAGAATAATTTTTATTTTCAAATAATTTAGATGAAACCAAGAAAAAAATTTACATGTTGTTTTTGGATGGGGTCAGATATAATTTTCTACACGAATTTCATCATTGAAAAATAGCGTGGAGTAAAAAGCAAGTAAAAATGCTTGGTCTTGCGAGGGTTAACCTTCGCAAGACGGATGATTTTTTGCATACGCGAAAGACGGATATATATTTCGTAAAACTCCCAAAATGAAAATTTAATATAAAAGGACAATATTCTCGATTTTATTACTATTATGCTATATTTCAAGATATTCACTTTCTATTTCTTACTAAACAACTGTTTAATCCTTTAGAAACGCTAAAATATATTTTGATTTTAACGCCATCTATGAAAATAAATTTGAAAAAGTACAACCAGATAAAAATGGAAAGAATTCATTGTCTAAACCAGCGTTTTTCAAACTTATTATACTGCGACCCATAGCAAGAACCACAGTTTGCATCGCTACCCATAATACTTAGGTGTAAAAAGACAAACTCTGTTCACTAGATTCATTTATTCAGCATCTTTTTTGTCACGCCCCATTTTATTTTTCACGCGACCCACTGAAGGGTAGGGACCCACAGTTTGAAAAACGCTGGTCTAAACCATTGGTTCTCAACCTTTCTTATCCATGGGTCCCTTTTCTCTCCTTTTTTTATTAGTGAACCCCTCATAAAAATTGGAGATAAAAAATATTTTATTTTAATATTTTTCACTAATAAAATTTTCAAGTTTTTGATAAAGAAAATAATATATAATTAGAATTCATATTGAAATGAAAGCAAACCAATTTTAATTCAATTTTTATAATAATTATAGTGAAAAATTTACTTTTTTTTTAAATAAAAATGGTTATGAGCTGGTTTTCTTCATTTTACCATCAAAATATCTTTGAGCACATCCAATTTATAATATTTCGCATATGGACCCCTGAATTATTATGTGGACGCCGGTTGAAAAGCCCAGGAAACTAAAAATTCTTTATATCACTAGAAGCTTCTTTTATGTATGATTTATTTGTTTGTAGAAATGCGTACATCGGTAAGTTGTCTTCAAAATTATATTAGAAGTATATGAAGTATATAAATAATCGTTAGATCATCAGATCAGTATTTATTTCTATTATTCTTGTGACCTTGAAACAATTTTCATTGATATTTTTCCTTACTGTAAACAGACGAGCCACCCTCATATCTGTTTACAAATCATCTGGCCTTGAAGCATTTTTCTATGAAAAGCGTATTCATATCATAAATTCGAAAACTTGTTCATTATAATTTCTTCCATCTTCGGTTGTTTCTCTTCTTTCGAGTTGAGCATTTCTTCTTATACATACTCTCATGATTCTGAAACCGCAACATATGTATATGAGGATTCTCAATCTTCGGATGAAACTTTTAGTGTTTCGGATAGTCTTGTTACTCCGGATAGTACCATTTTTCAATGGGAACCTTTATCCTCAACAAATGGCAGACCATTTTCACAAAATATTAGAAATCGTTGGAGTTCCTTGGATATTTTCAAACTATTTTTCACTCAATAGATTATTTGTTACATATTTCGCTGCACTGAAACAAAAATGGATGAAGATTTTTGCAAGTTTATTTAATTTTCTCTTTCATTTGTATGTAACCTAATTCAAATTCCTTATAATATTTTATCCAATATAAAGAGAGTAAATAATAAAGCGCAAAGAGTGGTGTTTGTATTAACGAATAAAAACACGTAACATTTATCATATCCAATAAGAATGTGATATTTTCCTTTAGCGAATAGTAGCTCTCCTCATCAAGCTCATTTTTCCTTGAGATTAATTTTCATCCATTTTGTTTTTCACCCCCTACTCACCACACTTCCGTTATCACACACTTTTTTGTTGCTCTCTCTCTCTCTCTTTACTGCTTACTGCTTACGCTCTCTTTCCTCAAATTTCCTCATCCTTTCTCACTGTACTCACGCACACTCGCCTACTCACTCACTCATTACATACTCTTCCTCACATATTCTAATGAAGAAAAAGAAAAGTAGAGTAAAGGAGACGTTGGAACAAGGTACGGGTAATAATATAATTACCACTAAGCCCACTTCTAGGTCAGACGTTGACAGCGACTCATGCTCCAACGTCTCGGTGCCAACAATTAAGAGAGCCCACACATCCGACTCTTCAGATAGGGAATTCACTAAGGTTGAGAGTAGGAAGAAGCGACCCTCTCCACCTATTGTTAAAAATAAATTCATTACGGTATTTTTAAAGAATATGCCAGATCTAGGAAGTAAGCTTGGCACTTTTAAGGCAATTATTGCCCAAAAACCAAAGCTTAACATTATAAACATGTTTAAACTCCCTAATCTAAACTTGATTAAGGTCCTAGTCGGCGACGACAAATCTAAGGAATCATTGCTCCAGCCATTCCCCCAATGGCCGTTTGTGAGGAGTTACATTCCCAGGACTAAGGCCTGCGCAATAGTTATAAAGGGCCTAACGATGACCGACGCGCCGGACGTCACGGCTGCAGTTAAAGGCCTAGGTTTTTCAAACACGGTTGAACCCTTGTTCAAGAACATGACAAGAGGATCGTGTTTGAAAGTAATTTTGGAAAACAAGGCAGCTGTTGATCAGCTGACCAAAGATGGACTGAACATCCTAGGTCTTAAATTTGCATGCCATGCGTTTGCACCGAAGCCTAAGGCTCTACAATGCTATAAATGCCAGAAACTAGGTCATGTTTCGGCTGCGTGCCCTAACAAGGAGTGCTGCCTGATCTGTGGGGGCGAGCATGACCGCCGCACCTGCACTTCAGCCACCACTAAGGCCAGCAAGTGTTTTCTTTGCGGTGGAGAGGGTCATTCGGCAGCCTACAATAACTGTCCGGCTAAAGTTGCTTCTCTCAAGGCCAAAGACACTCCAAAAGGTAACAAGATGCATCCAAAGAAGTTAAATCCACCTCCTATTCCAAGTAAGGTAATAACAATGCAATACCCAACTGCAATACCAACAGCCGGCCCATCTTTTGCACAAGCAGTAAGTAAACCCCTTAGGTACACGGCACCAACTTATATCGAGTCCTCCCCCTCCGAGGAGACTATCTTAAAAATAGCGCTCTCCATTTTCAAGTCACCAATGTTCAAAGAACAGTTGGAGAAAATGGTGAGCGCAGTGGCTGCGGACCTCCTACTAGAGTGTCAGTAAATAGGATAGTGTAGTGCCAATCTGTCATGCTCAAATTTTTGCACTTCAACATTAATGGCTTGGCTAAGAAACGTAGCGCTCTAATTGAGCTTCTGGCCGAACATAGCATAGACGTCTTCTCTCTGAATGAAGTCAAATCTCAAGCCAAGTATTCCATCCGCATCCTCGGATATAGGACATTTGTGCATCCTGGAACAAGCCACTCGCGAGGTCTAGCGATGGGTGTGCGAGAGGGGTTAAAGGTTTCCAGTTTCACGATAAGTGACTCTGGGGACTCAATGGCTCTGAAGCTTGATCTTGGTAGAGCTGGACATTTAGTTGTATTGGGCTGTTACAACCCGCCTAGTAACCCTCTGTTGGACTACGAATTTATTGAAAGATATCTTCGCTCCTCCGATAAGGTACTACTACTAGGTGACCTAAACGCTCACCACACTAGACTGTTTAGTGAAACCAATAGCGCGGCTGGCACCGACTTACTCAAGTTGGTAGAGGATTCGTATGCGTTTATCGCTAACGATCCAACACCGACTCGTGAAAAGAATGTGTTAGACCTTGCAATCATGTCTTTTAATCTAAGACCACTTCTAGCCTCAATAGTGGTTATCCAGGATTGCTGTGTATCTGATCACAAGCCCTTGTTGGTCACAGTTTCTTTAGGTCCACAATTCACGGCTGACAAGGGAAATTTAGTGAAGAGGTGGGTCTTCAGCCAAGCCAACTGGGATAGGTTTAGGTCGCTACTAAATGATTCAGCCCTGCGGGTCATGATGTGCATAGGAGTAAAACCTCCTGAGGAACTCGCGGAGTGTGTCAACGATGCTATTCTCTCCGCGGCACGAGAGGCAGTTCCCTTGAAGGAGGTTAGAAAATACGAAAATCCAATTCCGAAGAATGTCCTATTACTCATCAAAGAAAAACGAGCTCTCTATAGAAAATACATACACACTAGGGACGCCGAGACAAAGAATCTCATCAATCGATTACAAAAACTCATTAGGAAAAAGCTCGGCGAAACCACATCTAGGAAAGTCACAAGTATCACAAAAGCCTCTAACCCGCTACAGGGCTCTTCGAAGTTCTGGAACCTGGTAAGAGGTCTGAAGCCTGGCTGCAAAGGTCCAACGTCGGTCACTTGGAATAACCGAACAGCCATTGAGGCGGAAGATAAATGTGCACTGCTTGCTGATTATTACGAAGATGTGTATAGGACAAATCCAGGTCCGAAAAATTTTAATTCTGAAATTGAGTTTTTTAGGCGTTTACCTGCGACGAACGACACTAACTTCATCCTAGAGGACCTGGTTCAAATCATTAAAAAGCTTAAAGCTAGGAAAGCGGCCGGTTGGGATGAAGTTAGTAATCTATTCATCAAGAATCTTCCCCCTAGGTTTAGGGACGTCTTGCTGGCAATATATAACTCTTTTATAAAAGATGGGTTTTACCCAGACTGCTATAAAAGGGCTATACTTATTTGTGTGCCAAAGGCTGGCAAGAAGAGCGGCAAACCGAGTGACCTACGGCCTATCAGTCTTCTCCCTTGCCTGAGCAAAGTGTATGACAAATTAATTTTTGGAGTACTCGATGCTTGGTGCAAGGAGCATGCAATTATCCCAAAAGAACAGTTTGGATTTCAAAAAGGTTTGTCAACAAATCATGCTCTGCTTACCTTGCATCATGATGTTGCAAAAAGCTTAAATGATGGCCTCTACGTTGGGATGATATCTTACGACCTGGAGAAGGCTTTTGATACGGTCTGGCATGAGGGTTTGCTGTTCAAACTAAGTAGCATGTTTGTGCCATCATGTATCTTCAAGGTAGTTCACAGTTTCCTTTCTCGACGCTCATTTCAGATCAGAATAAATAATAAATTTTCAAGGAGAATAAGCCTAGGCCGCGGGGTCCCCCAAGGTTCACCTCTAAGCCCTCTTCTGTTCAACATCTACTTATCTGATATTAGGGACTCTTTCAATAAGTCAATCTATGCTAGGATAATCAGTTTCGCAGACGACATATGTGTATATTACTCCGCTAAGCGTGTTCCGCGTATTTGCAAACACCTTACGGACGTAAATACCATATTAGGGGGGTATTTCACTGGATGGAACCTTAAGGTGAATTACTCTAAATGCAAGTTCATCATCTTTGGCGCTAATTGTCCCAAAAATAACCCGCCAACTATAGGGAATATTCCCCGAGTTCGCCACCTAAAATATCTAGGAATCAATTGGGATGCAGGATTTAGTTTTCATCGTGAAGCTCACGAAAAGATAAAAAAGGGGAAGAAGGATCTAGCGCTATATGGATGTCTTAAAAACCTTGGGGTCAATTCCACGGTGGTAGGCAAGGTCATTAAAATCCTAACAATGCCGAAATTGACTTATGGAAACTCCATTTTGGGATGCCTTCCCTCAACTTGGACCAACAAAATAGATGACCTCGTGTATAAACTTTTTAGGACTGTTTATGGCAACACTTTCACTATTGCTCATAGCCGGACCTCCTTTTCCTGGTTCCAGAAAAGGTTGGAGAAATTAAATAAAAAGTTTATTGAAAAATTGAGAACACACAAGCATTGCCCACAATTATGCCAAGCTTGGGAGCTCACGCAAACCCAGGCTGAAGCGTTCTTGGGGGTATATGCTAAAAAAAAGAGAAAAATTATCCTAGGTGACTACCCATATACAATAGCCCCCAAGCAATAGGGAATTCTGCGTTCTGCGATATAGTTCTGTTTTTTCTGAGTTCTAGATCCGCCTACTTAAATTTAGGATTGGCACAAGGTATAAGTCCCAAAACAGTTTCATCTTACGAGCTAGGTTAGGCATAGTCGGTAATCTGGCCTCTACAGGAGTCCGCTTGTAGGACCGTTTAAACATACATTCCAATATTAAAACATATATCCTAGGGACGACATTTAGGGATGGAGTCAAATTCCAGGGGTAGATTGTTCCTAACCTAGCATGCCTTAAATTATGTATATCTTTCTTAACCCTATAACATGTATTAAATATTATTTATTAATAATATATAAGATATTGCATGCCTTCAAACGCTTCTATTTTTGTAGCATATACCTTTTATAATCATATTCTTTTATTTAGGAACAAGATACATTCCGTTGTGCCGGTTTTTTACCCTGGTTTTCTTCCTCTGAAGAATTCAAAGGTTTTTACGGTTAGGTAGTGCTCTAGCGACGCGATTCTACGTGGTTAGTAATCAAGCTATCACTAGACAATAAGTTTGTTTCCCAAATTGGGAGCGTTCGCGTTAGGATTGTATCGTTCTCTCAGTTGTATTTATATATTATCACATAAATTCTTGCAAAATACTATATATAATAGAGCTATTCTTTTGTAACAAGGGCCGATTGGTGTTTAGTGGGGTGGAAAGTCCAGTTAGACTTGGACTCAGCATTCCGGGCGGGCCACGATATCCGAAAGGATGGGTGCGAACGTCACAAAACAACTTAATAATTAATTAATTAATAATAAAGTATCTATTTTCACAAAAAAACTGAGAGCATTTTCTCAAAACTGTGATGAATTGAGATATGTTCTCATCCGCTTTGATGTCAGGAGGGAAAGAAATCTCAACGATAAGTTGTCCCCAATTCGAATCCTACATGATCATTTTTTCAAAGCTGACATAAGTATTTCACTCCTCATGGATATGTTACCATAGATGAGCAACTTATAATGTTTCGCGGCAAATCTTCTTTGAAAATTTACGATTGATCCAAACCTGCGCATTATGGAATCAAATGTTACCATTGCAATGATGCTCCTAACTATTACATTTTAGCACCTCAAATTTATGTTACAGGGTTGATAGACAAACGCTATTTTGCTTCGGAAGAAATTGTGAAAAGACTTGCAACACAAGCAGAACTGCCTCATGGTTCTGGAATTTTTACTGATCGTTTTTTACTTCACACAATCTTTGTAAATGAGCAAAATTAAATAATTATAGAACAGTAAGAGCTAACCGCAAATTCATGCCTCTAGTTATTAGACCTCAGTATTTTAAAAGACTTAAAGTAGTTTAACTGAGTATTACAAAACACGCCACTAAGAATTTTAAAGCTGTATGTTTTGTCCTCACAGCACTTGAGTATGATAAATTTGATAGGTGAAAAACATAAGCCTGAGACATTGATAGAATATAACAAATATAAATCAGGTGTAGATGTTAGTAATAGAATGCTAAGAGAGTTCACAACATATATAAACCCTCAAGGAGATGGCCTTTTCTGAAATTTTGTAATTATCTGAACATTGTAGCTCACAATAGCTGGATTATACAAAAGTACAATTATCCAGAATTTTTTCCTTCAACTCACAAAAGTGGGAGAAAGTACTTCATCAGAGATTTATCGTTGAAGTTAAGTGAACTATCAATGCGAGCAAGGTGCAATGATCCCTTTACACACCGTCTTACAAGAGATCTCATAAGTTTCTATGGAATTGAGCAAGATTCAATTCAACCATCTACTTCTACACGAGGATATTGTTAGGTTTCCACTTGTAAACCTAGAAAAAGAACCACAATAAAGTGTTCTAAATGCAACAAATCAGTCTGTAAATCGCATACAATTTATTTGTGTGAAAAATATGACAAATAATAATTCATATCTTCATATTTTTTTATTATTATTGAAAATTGTAATGCTTTGTTTTTAACTAATTTCATTTTTCCTTAATTTTAATCTAAAATAAAGCGTTTTTAATGAAATTTTTTATCTTTTTTTATAAAAAAATTTTTTCTGAGAAAAATTAAGGCTGTTATAGAAATATACGTGATAATTTGAATATAGGGTTTGTATATGTTAGTAGGCTAAATCTGCAATTCAAAAATGTATTGGAGTAAAACTCCCAATTCTGTCTTGCGAAGGTTAAAAATATCAATGGTAGTTTTACCATACCTTCTTCATTCATCACATTACTACCTTTGCCAAATGATAAAAGATCCATTGCAAATTTTAAATCACTTTCTGAAGATGCAACCAATCTCATATTCTTCCCAAGAGCACACTTTTTTTATCCTTGGCCATAAAACAGAATTCTTCAAACAAACATTCACAACATCAGCATCTTTACCTCTTTTAACAACAGGTAACAATTGCCTGAAATCACCGCCAAGTACAAAAATCTTTCCTCCAAATAGATAAGAATCATTATCCAGAATGTCCCTGAATGACCTTTCGACGCATTCTATTACGTACCTGGACAT
The DNA here is from genome assembly GCA_030549495.1 of Nectonema munidae. NCBI lineage: Eukaryota > Metazoa > Nematomorpha > Nectonematoida > Nectonematidae > Nectonema > Nectonema munidae. The sequence goes on from JAUIRK010000372.1 coordinate 28,355, forward strand.
CATTGGGGTTTCATCCCAAATGAATAAATCAGTTTTTTCAAAAAGTTTCTTCACATTACTTTGTTTTGAAAAGCAACATGTAGTAGTTTCATGGCATGGAATTGGAATGCGGAATCTTGAGTGAGCAGTTTTACCTCCCTTGAGTAGCAGAGCAGATATTCTAGAAGAAGAAACGGCAATACAAATTTTTCCTTGACTTCGGATTTTTGACATTAGTATATTGTAGATGAAAGTCTTGCCAGATCCACCTGGTCCATCTATGAAATAGGTGTTGTCTTTGGCTGGATTGAAGTTTGTCAATGAATTCAATATTTCATTAACAACCGAAGATTGGTCCTCATTCATTTTTCTGTAGTTTTCTTCGAAATGAATGCTTTCTTCTTCTTGGTTATAATTGAGTTCATGGAAAATGCTTGAAAGTAAAAAATTTGTTTCTGAAATCCTTTCAAACCCAAAGTCTACAATCGTCTTCCCATGTATCGCCAAAATAAAATCAATTTTTAGAAGTGCCGAAGTGTAAGCCCATTTTTTTCGAGGTTCAATGCTTCTGTAAAATAGTCTTCACTGAGATGGTCTTTAAATTTTGTCCATAATTCAAGGGCATTAGGAATTTCTCTAAAAATAAGGAGAACAGCAAAAATACTTCAATTGATTGGGCATAAAACTTTGAATACATTCTTTCAGTATTTCTTCTGCTTCGGAGTTAGCAACATAAATGGTGGACTCTGAAGGTTTCACAGATATAGAAGCTTTCAGCAAGAGTTAAGAGATCTTTATAAGAAGTAGCCCCTGAAATATTATTTAACAAAATACGTAAGAAATAAATATCCCCAGAATTGGGATGGACGAATTTAATTCGTCCAATAGCTTTAACATTTTTTTCTTATAGTTCATTTTTTTTATTTTTTATTGTAGGTAAATTTTTGGGGAAAATTAATATACTTGATAGTGCGTGCTTCTGGTATTTCCGTATTTGCCCTAAAATAACCCGTGAGAGTGGTGTCAAAATTTCTATCATTAATTGGCTAATTCTCTTCAAAAACTACAAACTGATTGTTTGGTAGTTGTCGATCTAATTTAATTACATAAGGACTATTGACGTAAAAAGGGAAAGTACATTTATGTGACTTTGAAATCTGTACAATAAATAGAGAGTATGTGGTACAACCCATCTATTATCCAACTCTTTGTCGTGCATTATGATGAATTTACCGTTATCTGGTCTCGAATAAAGAAGATAATTATTAGACTCTAGTATTGTATTAGGATTGAAAGACTTGGGATACTTCTTACTACATTTACCGTCTCTCATACAAATGGATTTTACATTATGTACATCACATGGACCATGGCACATATGTTTTTTAACCAACTCATATAAAACTGGATGACTAACTTTATCAGGCATTTGAGCCGAAATAATTTTATCTATTTTTTCTTCGCTGTCTATTGGTTCGTTTAGGATAAGTAAGATATGGGCATGAGGGAGAGAACGTTTCTCAAACTCGATGGTGTAGACATAACCCTTAACACTACCAAATAAATTATGTAAAATTTCCTCCATTAGGAAGTTTGACTTAAGGTGGAATACTCTAACTAATATATCAGCTCGATCATATGAAGATTGATTCTTTACTAAACTTTCTTGTGAAAGAAGCTGGTAAAATAATTTTTGCCATGACAAAAACTGTCAATCAAAATCAAAAATTAAAAATTTTTAGCAAAAGTTTGACATTATCTGTAGTTAACCTTATAACTTAGAATCTATATTATATACTAGACGGTCCCTGTGTTTTTCTCTCGCTTCGCTCGAGACGTAGGATTCTGGGTTCCCAAAATTCTAGGACGTGTGAAGAAACATCATTGCTACTGTGATTCTACGACGTGTCAAAGATCATTGGTACTGTGATTCTAAGACGTGTCAAAGATCATTGATACGGAGTGATTCTAGGTCCATTTAAAGATCATTGGTACCGCGTGATTCTAGGTCCAGTTAAAGATCATTGGTACCGCGTGATTCTAGGTCCAGTTAAAGATCATTGGTACCGCGTGATTCTAGGTCCAGTTAAAGATCATTGGTACCGCGTGATTCTAGGTCCAGTTAAAGATCATTGATACCGCGTGATCCTAGATTCTATGAAAGATCATTGGTACTTTTTAAAAGAAATTTATTGATAATCGTATAAATTGTAACGAAGAAAAGTAAAATATGCTTTAAAAAAATAATGACACGATTTCCAAAACCACCCAAGAGGTAAGTGTTATGCTTTCGTTTTTGTTGACGCAGTATCCCCAGAAGGCCTAATCTGCGGGACGTGAGTCCTTTTAATTATTCGACTTTCCACCTTGAGAACAAAACCTAATCTCGCCTATACCTCGACTTACCACCTTCAGAACAGAACCTAAACTAATCTCACCTATACCTCGACCTTTCACCTTCAGAACAGACCTAAACTAATCTCACCTATACCTCGACCTTCCACCTTCAAAACAGACCTAAACTAATCTCACCTATACTTCGCCCTTGCACCTTCAGAACAGAACCTATTCTCACCTATATCTCGACCTTTCACCTTCTGAACAGAACCTAATCTCACCTATACCTCGACCTTCCACCTTCAGAACAGACCTAAACTAATCTCGCCTATACTTCGACCTTCCACCTTCACAACAGAACCTATTTTCGTCTATAGCTCGACCTTCCACATTCAGAACAGAATCTAATCTCGCATATACCTCGTACTTCGACCTTCAAAACAGAACCTAATCTCGCCTATACCTCGACCTTCCACCTTCAGAACAGAACCTATTCTCACCTATACCTCGATCGTCCACCTTCAGAACAGAACCTAATCTCTCCTATACCTCGACCTTCCACCTTCAGAACAGAACCTAATCTCGCACATACCTCGCTCTTCCACCTTCAGAACAGAACCTAATCTCGCCTATACCTCGCTCTTCCACCTTCAGAACAGAACCTAATCTCGCCTATACTTCGACCTTCCACCTTCAGAACACAACCTAAACTAATCTCACCTATACCAAACCTAATTATACTTCGACTTTCCACCTTCAGAACAAAACCTAAACTAAGCTCGCCTATACCTCGACCTTCCACCTTCAGAACAGAACGTAAACTAATCTCGCGAAAAAAACTTATATAAACACAATATTTGATTATTATTTAAAATAAGCCCTATAAATAAATAAATAAACTAATTTAAAAAAGTATTAATGAGTTTTATTAATAACAGGTTAAAATAAAACATTTTTTTACATAAAAATAATTCATATCTTTGGCAGGCTGGTCAATGAAGAATTTGATGGAGTCTTTGCTACGACAGCGACAGGCTACATATAGTTGTCCATGAGTGAAAATGTCTTTATAGTTCTTCAGATAAATACCTACTCTGTCGAAGCTCTGTGCTTGAGATTTATTAATTGTTATTGCTTTGAAAAATTTTCTTCAAAATTAAATGAGTTCCATTGCAGAGGCCTTCTTTGGAGAAGATTACTGATAAGTATTATTGGACAGCCAAAATTTAAGCTTCAGTTCATGAGGAGGTAAATTTAAAAATTCAATTTTAGGTACCCAGTAGCGAAAAAGGCATGCTCTTCATTTTCAATAAAAACCTGTCAATGAATTCAATATTTCATTAATAACCAAAGATTGATCCTCATTCATTTTTCTGTAGTTTTCTTCGAAATGAATGCTTTCTTCTTTATAATTATAATTGAGTTCATAAAAAATGCTTGAAAGTGAAAGGTTAGTTTCTGAAATCCTTTCAAACCCAAAGTCTACAATCGTTTTCCCTTGTATCGCCAAAAAGAATAAATTTTTAGCAGTGTCGAAGTGTAAACCCATTTTTTTCCACGTTCAATGCTTCTGTAAAATAGTCTTCACTAAGATGGTCTTTTCAGTTACATACACAAAACATATAAATAAATAATTTCAACCAATCAGAATGCTTCAAACACATACATGCACAAAACATATAAATAAATAATTTCAACCAATCAGAATGCTTCAAACACATACATGCACAAAACATATAAATAAATAATTTCAACCAATCAGAATGCTTCAAACACATACATACACAAAACATATAAATAAATAATTTCAACCAATCAGAATGCTTCAAACACATACATACACAAAACATATAAATAAATAATTTCAACCAATCAGAATGCTTCAAACACATACATGCACAAAACATATAAATAAATAATTTCAACCAATCAGAATGCTTCAAACACATACATACACAAAACATATTAATAAATAATTTCAACCAATCAGAATGCTTCAAACACATACATACACAAAACATATAAATAAATAATTTCAACCAATCAGAATGCTTCAAACACATACATACACAAAACATATAAATAAATAATTTCAACCAATCAGAATGCTTCAAACACATACATACACAAAACATATAAATAAATAATTTCAACCAATCAGAATGCTAGCTTAAAATATAATTTCTAGATGTTCGTTGTTGGTTTTAGCGTCCGTTATATATTTAAGGTTAACGACCTGTGTTTTGTGCGCATATTTTTGCTTTTACGCTAACTAAATTCACACGTTATGGCAACATAGATTTAATTTTAACGCATCATACCAAATACACGCATTTGATTGGTTTAAGCCCTACCAATTTTTTTGTTTGAACATGCATAGCTTGGTGTGTCTTGAAATGTCTTCATTTACGCAATTTGCACTACCAATCGTTACCACCTTTATTTGGAAGAAGGTAAATAATTTACAACAAATATTTTTACACATATCATTTTAAAACAAACAATATATATTTATACAATAGTCTGTATTTAGCGCACTATACACAATGGGGTTCACAAATAAAAACACGCAATTTACAACGTTTATCTTTGATAAAATTTCAAAAAAATATGTTCTACTAGAACAGGATGAAAACATGAACGAGTTAGAAATTTCCATAGAAGCACTAGAAATAAAAAATGAACAAAAAATAGAACAAAAAGAAGAAAAACTTGATAAAAGTGTGAAAGGGATTAATGATGAAAATTTGAATTGCCAAGAAGGAGTAGGAAATTCAAAATCAAAAAGTATTAAAGAAGAAAAAAAGAGGAGACGAGTAAAGGTTAATAAAAAATCTGCACCACTGAAACAAAAAGAAAATATAAACATAGCATTGTTAGAAATTTTATTTGACGCACTAGAAAAAAAATATGAACTGGATATAGAACAAAGAGAAGGAAAAACTGAGAAAAGGAAGCGAAATGAAGAAGATAAAAGTGTGAAAAGAATCAATGTTGAAAATTTGAATAACAGAGAAGAAATAGGAAACTCAAAATCAAGAAATATAGAAGAAAAGAAACCGCGTTATGTAAAAATTAAAAGTAAAGCAGAACTGAAACAAGAAGAAAACATAAGCATTGCCCTTGATCATTTAGCACTAGAAAAAAAATATGAACTGGATATAGAACAAAGAGAAGGAAAACCTGAGAAAAGGAAGCGAAATGAAGAAGATAAAAGTGTGAAAAGAATCAATGTTGAAAATTTGAATAACAGAGAAGAAGTAGGAAACTCAAAATCAAGAAATATAGAAGAAAAGAAACCGCATTATGTAAAAATTAAAAGTAAAGCAGAACTGAAACAAGAAGAAAACATAAGCATAGCCCTTGAGCATTTGGTTCTAGGAGAAGCATTGACGAAGAAAAAGCGTTGGCGATTTTACAATTGTTTTATGTTGCCGCTTGCTTCTCATCTACATTAGCCACCATCTCCTTATCTGTTTTTCCTCATCACTTTGTAGCACATATGAATAATGCTAACTGTTACTGCTGCACATAACCACTGCCATATCACATATTTCCTCTATTTTTATCTTCACTTTTTTTGAAAGCAATATAGCTAGTAATATACATTAATTGCAAATGTTTAATTACATTTTTTTAATTATCACATCTTCATTATTGGTCTATCAATTTGGACAAGCAAAACAATAACTTAATAACAACTAAAAAACCTTTCAAAAATAATTGTTGAGAAATATCAGCTTAAAAAAGTTTATATTAGAGGCTATCATATTAATAATTTATACAATAAAACTTTTCATTAAAAATTTAAGTCAGGATTTTAGATGTAAAATTATAACTATTAAATAACAAAAACTGAATATTACACTGAATATTAATTTGAAGTAAATATTACACAAAACTGAAAAAAGTTCCGGTCAAAAAGTTGAAAATCAACTACAGGTTTAAAAAATGGTGCTTTTTTTACGCTTTTACCCAACTTATTATACTAAATTTTAGAATTTTTACAAAAAAAATTTTCTTAAACGAGCCTACGTTATATCCATCAATATACATCTTAATAACTGTATTGAATAAAAAAAAGTACAGAAGTAAAATGAATAGAAAAATAATGATGAAGATTTACAAAATAAATAATAGTATGAGAGAAAAACGATGAATGATAACCATATGCGCAAGCAAAGTGTTGAGAGCGAGCAAGAAAAGTGATGAGTGAGCGGCCCACACAGATTACAGTATTATTAATTATAATTTTATGTATAAGTCTAGATTTAGACTTCTCAGAGAACTAGGTTGACTGATTTTCACTTATCATCTCTTATAAAAGTTCGCACTGCCCAGAAATTTCAGCCAGACAGCAAAGATTGTCAATAACAAGAGGTGTCAAGCCTCGGTCAAGAACATGTAAAGTATTTGAATAATTAATAATAAATGTTTATTTTGAACTATTGTAATTTATGTGCATTTCATTTGTAGTTCATTAAATACATGTGGGCCATGTATGAAACTTTTTTTATATTGAAATAAAGAACAGTTTTACATCCTTGCTAATTTTTTAATTAAATTATTTTGTTTAACTATACATGACTTTGTACTTGCATTTTTGAATATAATCAAAGCATTACATGTTTCTAAGTTAAAAGTAAAATATTTTGCAACAATTTTATTCAACTTTAAATATAATTGTAGGAGTGCCGCCCTTATGAGAACACAAACTCACTCATTTGACCCTCATGGGACTCCGAGTTTGACAGGCCTGCTTTAGAATGTCTGTAATGTAACTAAGTTTGTGTTAAAGAGTACATTTGTAATTCTAAGTGATGGTGAGACCCAATAACTTAAAACTCTGTACTTTATAGTATCCAATCTCGTTTAAAACTGAGTCAAATTTTAAAAATTGAATCTGAAACATCTTAGGAAGTTTCTTCATTGTTTTTTAAGCAATACTTCATATTTCTGACATGCTTTTATTATCTGCTTCATTTTCAATATTAAAAACAAATTGTAAAGCTTCTTAGGTTTCATGTCGTGACATTTTTCCATTTTTGTTTCTTCATTGTGCTTTTTGGAATTAGAATCAAAATAATAATTTTTAATTTACAAATCGTTAGAATTATGTTCATTAGTTGAATAAAAAAAATTAGAGCTAACAGAAAAGTTTTCTCCTTTTTGGCAATTGTTCAACTTAGATTTACTTATTTTTCAACAGTTTTAATAACATTGATTTCATTTTTCTCAGTTGTATTCAATTCCTAAAATTCACACTTTTAGTTAATTAAAAAGTTGTTAAATATTTCTTTTTTACTTTGTAGAACAAAATGATTTCGAGTAAAATTTTATCATTGGGCTAAAAAATATATTTTGATACAGAAAAAAAACAATTTTTTGATTTCTTGACATTTCTGCCCAAAATTTCCTGCTGAATGGGTTAGAAATTCAAAATTCTCATAATTTGGGAAAAAAGAAAATACTAGAACATTAACTTCACTTGCTGCAAAAAATATAGATAAATTCGGGCAAAATTTTATTGTAGAAGTTAATCAAAGTAAATTAGAGTAATAAGGATTTATAACAATGTCATTCTGAAGATTCTCGTTTACATGTATTTATTGAAGAAACACACTTTTCGTAAGCTTCAATTTATTTTTGAAATTTCAGAGCATTACATTTTCTCATTTTAGTAGAGAGCAAAGTGGAGTAGGGCTCCAGGCGAAACCACTATAAAAAAAGCGTGCCAAGTGTAGTACCTCTTGGGTGGTATGGAAAACTACACAAAAATTGATTATTAAAAAATGGAAGACAAATCTTATGTATGGATGTATTGATTTGAAAACAAATTTATATGTCTGGATATCATATTCATGTATCGAATAAGATTAAAGATAAAAGCCTTCAAAAGTTTTTGCAATAATATTTTCGGTTACAACAGTTACAAATTTCAAAATTCCATCCATATTGTTTCCAATATAATTTTTGTGTTACTGTAATAATAAAACGCTGAAGATCTTTATTACACAAGAAAATGCGAGTTAGAAAAAGACGAATGCACACACACACATATTTATAAGTATAATGCTCAATTTAACTTAGAATGGAAAATTCAATTAACAATCAGAAGGTATATACAATTAACAGGTACAATTAACTTGAATTGTTCTAATATGACATTCACCCCATGTAGGAAATAATTCATCAAGATTTAAATTTTGATTTTAACATCTAATTTCTGATTCGAAGATTTATTTTTAAGATCTAAAATATAAAAATTTATTAAAAAAAGTAAAAAATTGATTCATACTTTTTAAATATTCTTTGCCATGGTTTTTTCCAATGTTAGACTATTTTTTGATTACTAACCTGCCATCAGAAGAAAGAAAATTCTGCTTTACAAAATCACGTTGATTGATGGAAATAAAATTGTGGTAAAATTTTTCTTTTTCTTGTTCTCACAACTTTCCATAATCGTGAGTAGAGATTCCAAATTTTTTAGTTGATCAGAAATTTAAAATTTTCCAGAAACTCTAATTGTACTTTTCATAAGTTCTTCATACTTGACTTGATCATAAAGAGCATCAATCATCATACTGATTTTCATTGGCTTCCAGTTCTGGTTGCTTTTAAGAACATGATTTGCTCTATTATTTTTCCAATCATAAGAAATGTAAAGACGATTTTTTTCTATTTATAAAATTATATTTTTGAATCTTAGGAAACAATTTCTTTTTAAAATATCCAATAACTTCTTGAACATAATTATTTTCAAAAATTTTTATTTTCAACAAAAATTCATAATTTGAACAAGTTAATTATTACATTTTCATTAAAGATAAAATTTACATCCTTTTTTAATTAAGTAATTAAATCAGTCTTTTCATTAAAGCAAATGGTTCAAATCTTGTTTGTTTTCAATTTGCATGGTTCGTTTACAGATTTTCATAAAATTTCAAAAATGTAGAAAATTTTTAGGAAATACAAAGAATTTATTATTAGTTTATAAAATTTATTATTTTTATTGAAAAACATACCATTAAGCTTCTGTTAATTGAAATTTCGATCAAAATATCCAAATTAACGCCATCTACAAATTCACCAGGAAGTAACAAAATAACCAAAATTTCAAAAACAACACATATGATGATATTTTTTATTTTCAAAATAATTTAGATGAAACTAAGAAAAAATTTTACATGTTGTTATTTGATGTGGTCAGATATATTTTTCTACACGAATTTCATCATTGAAAAATAGCGTGGAGTAAAAAGCCATGCTTGGTATTGCGAGGGCTATTAATTATGTCTGGTCTATTCCTATAGGAATAACTTTTTTCTCTACATACGTGGAGACATTATCTTTTAAATGCCTTGTGGATAATAAATAAGCAAAATTGCGCAGATTTTATTAAGACTGCTTCCTGATCCTTTCCAAATAAGAGATTATGTTTTTGTGAATAAAAATGAGTTTGCTTAAAAACATTGAACGCAAATACATAAAAAAAACTCGTTGAAAATGTCAAAAGTTGATTCAAAAGAAAAAAAAATAGTCCTGAGAATATAGCATTTCTCTAACTACTTTTATTAAAAATATAAGAACACTGAAAAACAGTGATTGTGACAAAAAATGGTCCTAAATTATAGGTTTTATCGATTCCTAATACAATTCAACCTCTTTATTAAATAAGATCATTCATTTTTAATCATTCATGTGCAAAACTTGAGTCTGTATGGCAAAATTATTACTGGTCCTCTACCGGTTAAAAAACATATACGCTTTATGAAAGGGTGTTCTGAAGAAATTGTAGATTCTCTATTTTTGAATTCCTTGAAACAATATTAAATTTTTTTAGTACTAAAAATAAGGTTTTTGGGTTATTCTTGAATCTATTTTTAATATATGCTAATACTTTGGCGTGAGTTGGGAAGTATTCACAATTAATTTTCGAATTTCCATGAGGTAAATTATTTGCTGAAGCGCTTCCTAAGTACTCATATAAACAAATAGAACTTTCTTCATCATCCAACCACGAAATCCGTGTCTTAAAATTTTGATTACTTTTGAACAGCAAATAATATCTATTTAGTATAAAACAAGATCTCTTTGTGCAATATCATTTAAGCGGCTCATGAGCCTTTGGATTGCACAGTTTTCTCTTTTTTTAATATATTTTTTTATTATTGTTGTGTGTCTTTTTGTTATGGTAATTTTACTGTGCCATATTTTGATTTTTCTATATTTCGAGTTATTCTTCTACTTTTTTTTAATTCAAACAGCTTTGATGGAGTTTGATTCCACTCACTTAAATTATAATCATTAATACATTATGTAATCATTGTGTCACTCATGTTTTGTTTCAAATAAACTTCTTCTTCTTAGTATAAAACAAAACACGAGTTATATTTGCTATTAAACTTAACTTTTGTTTTTTGACCCGAAAATAATTTATAAAACTTATCATTTTTCTTATAATTGTGGACCTAGTATCTTCAATTTTCTCATTAAACTTTTTTCCACTAGAAATTGTGACCCATGGACCATAACTATCATAAAAATAATTTTTGTTATTTCTATACATTTTTTATCACAAAATATTCATTCTCTTTTGGTCTATCAGGAACAGTATGTAGAGAATCTTGATAATTATTTAGTTATTTAGAATAAAAATAACATCTTCAGTACCCAAAAAAACTTTATTTTTCAGTTTGACAACTAACCAATTTTTTATAGGAATTTCAGAGATATTCTCGCAATTATCAAGAGGGAATTAGATGGGAATTTGAAAGAGTCACCTTTGTGAAAAAAATGGATTTTCTAATAATAATGCAATAAAATGATTTGGATAAAAATTTTTCTAACTTTTTTATTAAATTTAGGGCGAGTCAAAAAAATTCTGATTATTTGATCAGAGTTGAAACTATTTCTAGGAAAGAAGCAACAATTTAGAATATTAGCAACTTTGGATTCCTGTATTTTTGAATAGAATGACTGTATAGGACAACCAATGAGAGTTGCATCTGCCATTAGGGAATAGACTGAAAAAAATAAACAATCAAAACTAATTTTAAAGCTTTTTTCTTCTATATCTACAGCAACTTTATAAAGTTCTTTTGAAAATAACTCCTTTACATAGTATTCTGTAAAAATATTCAGATCATTTGCAGATTTATATCTAATTTCCAATTTTAGACTTTCATCACCACATAAAAAAAATGGATAAAGAATTGTACAGACAGTTGCCATTTAAAAAAGAAGATATGGAAATCATATCAGAAGGAATGTAGAATAACAAAACTTTTTCAAATGTTAGATCACTGTAATAAATAGCTTTAAATTTTTTAACTAAATGTTCATTATCTTTTTTCAATAAAATATTTTTAGAAATAAAAAAAACTTTATCTTTTTTTAACTCAAAAAGGCAAACAGAACATATAAATTCAGTAGTCCTTAAATGGAAGAACTCTATAAAAGAAAAGCCTTCACAAGGAAAGTGGTAAAATCATTTAAAGTAAAATTTAACGCAACAAAATCAACTCATTCACTTCACAGGAACACATTCCCTCCAGCGGCGAATATTAAAAAAGTAGGAAAAAACTAGGATTTGTAACAATAAAAAAGTAAGAAAAAGTAGGATATTCCTATAAAAAACTAGGAACTAATAAAGTTCAATGTATAGATAAAATTTCAAAGAAAAAAACACTTTTATTGCTTTATGTAAGAATTAATCATTCGAATTCTCTTTTTACCAATATCATTTCTTTCATCAATACATCTTTTAAATGATTCTGTTATTTTTTCAAGATTTATCTTTGCCACATTCAATAATCCTTGACTTATATTCATTTCAGTAAAATTTTTTAATTTTATAGCTTGAAACAAAACACCAACACAAATGACAAACTGAACCTCCGCAAGACACTCTTTGTTTGAAAGAAAATCACATATTCTCTTGTATCGATTGTTCTTTTCAAGCTGAACCAAAGTATGATCGCCTTTACTTTTTTTAGGTAAGTCTGTTAGAAAATATTTACAAAGTGAACACCAGTGTTTCAAAATACGTTGTAATGCGGCTACTAGAGTTAACCAACGACATTGTAAATGACGAATAAAAAACTCTACACCCAGATCAAAATCTTCTAAAGTAAATGTGTAGTCTTCTTGTTGACAAATATGAGTTTTAAACCATTGATAAATATCAATTGATAATTGTTCTGCGTTTTGTCCATAGAGACGAAGCCCTTTTTTTAAAGAATTATGAACAGTATGCAAGATGAAAGGAACAAAAGGAACCAACCCGGGAAAATCAGCTTCTTTGAGATATGTTTGTATATTTTTCCATATTGCCTTATTAATGTTTGGACCATCTCCACTCAAAGAAACCAGTTGACATAAAGGTAATTGATATTCATCTTCTGTTAAAGCTTCAATAATTGCATCACTAACATTTTTTGCTTTAGCATGACCAAACAAACATTATGCTTTTAAAAAACATACTACTTACTTCGCCTTTTTTCTCATTCCAAAATCTAATTACAATATCACACTGTTTTTTCTGCTGAGCTTGACTCGTCGAATTCAATTGTGAAAGGACTTTTAGTTTGTCTTATATTTGTAGTAAATTCTTTTTTGAAACAAAGACCAAGTCCATCTGATATTAGATAAGAAACTTTTGATTTACTCATTGAAAATTTATCAGAAACAGTTCCAGGAAACATAGCTTTAAAAAGCTTTGAAATGCTCTCGCATGATGAGTAAGAATAATTTCCAGCAGCAACCTGCATAGCCCACAAAATTTCTGCTTTTGTGACTTGATCATTGATAGATATAGTCTCAAGGTAAACTGTTTTATCTAAAGCTTCGACTCTTTGTTCACTTGTACCAATTTTTTGACTAGCTGGCATCAATAATTTTTGATTGGCAAGAGGAACTTTATTTCTATGCTTTTGTGTATCAGCATGACCAATGAGTTGTTTAGCTCCAGTAGTTGAACAGGATATGCTTTTGTTACATAGTATACATACTCCAGCAAAACTATTCGAAGGATCTTTTTTACACCATTTTTTAGAAAGCCAAGGAGGATTAAATTAAGTTTTTCCACTAGGCATAGTGTATAAAGTTATTAATTAAAAATAAGCTTATTCTAAAAAACAAAATAGTAGATTAAAAATTCAGTGAAAGAAATATCTAAACATAAAAATAGTTTAAAACATTTTAAAGAAAAAATTCACAAACTTGCTAGTTCCAAGACTAGGAAGGTCGGAAAAAACTAGGAATCGCTGGAAGGCCTGCCTCCCACTATTAACATCCAGCGATACTCTCATCCAACCATCTTCCTCCGTGAAATATTTAGGGCTCACCTTTCAATCAAACCTCAAATGGTCATCCCATTTCAAAAATCTATACCACAAACTATCTTCAACTCTTTTCTCTCTTAATAAAATGATATCTTATAAATGGGGTCTAAGTATTCAACACTCTTCTTTTATATATAAATCAATCATCCTACCTACGCTTGAGTATGGCATTCTTTCATGGGGCCTATCATTAAAATACTCCTCATCACTCACTTATCTAAATAAAATCCACTGCCTTTGCCTCATCACAATGACCAGAGCCTACAAAACATCCCTTACTAGTCTTAGATATCATGACAGTTATCGAACCAAATTCCTATCTTAAATTCTTCTATTTCGAACAAAACTCATATTACTCCCCCTCAAACTTTCCTTCCTCTCACAATCTTCGTATCGACTCAACAACATCTTCACGTAACCCAAAATAAATCCACTACCTTTATTTCACCCCTCCTCACCATTATCTTTCTCTCTTACACAACTGTTTCATCAAATCCATCGCTAAACTTCTAATTACGACCAGTTCCAAATTTAGTTCAAATTCATTAAGAATATACCTGAATAGCTCAAAAAAGGTAAACAAATCTTCCTATGTTTTTGCACTCTTCAAAGGCTCTTCCCTTTTTACTAAAAAACATCAGCCATTGATCCCTCTCTTTCAAAATACAGTGGTGAATGCTATGCCGTCTAATATATTTACGAGTACATAAGACAAAATAAGTCCTCTTTTCGACATTACAATACATACAGACTCACAAAACATCATTAAAGACTTAAAAGCCTCAAATACAACATCCCATTCTTGAGTTTGACATATACCCTTGTTTCTAAACTCACCTATACTTATCAAATTACTTTGAAATACACCTCTACTGGTGCCCAACTCACTCAAACATTCTAGAAAACACTTATGTAGATACGCTAGCTAAAATGTACCTCTAAATACTCCTTACACCCAGGTTACCTCATTTCCCCTAGAAACCTATACCCCTCTACTTAGATCTAAGACTCAATACCTTAGACAAGAAATTTTCCTTCAACACATGAAAAATCGAATTCAAATTCTGGACATTTTGTCAAAAATGAAATACTTCCCACAACGACCGCTAATCAGATGGCTATTGAAGCACTGCCCCTGTAACTCCTATTTCTATCGCGTCAAAAGACACCAAGCAAACTTTGTAGATTCAACTGCAATCAATACGAAACACTTCATCTTCTACTTTCCTGCTCTCACTACAACCACGCAAGAATCTTAAACGCCCACTATCTAATTTCTAGGAACTACTTTCATATCCGAACTTCCTCATTGCCCTAAACTCTCTCAATATCTTCTTAGTGTCAAACTTGCAAACTTCGAAAACAGAGACTACTTTTCTACTTCGAAAAGAAAATCTACACAAATAACTACACTATTTTCGTTTATTTAAGACCTATATTCTTTAACACCCACCTACTACCTTCGCTCAATCAATCATCCTTTAACTACCACCTCAAAAATTCAGCTTCAAATTCCCTCAACAACTAACTCAAAAAAGAAGTATCTTCAAACTCCCTCAACGACTAACCAAATTCTCCAAGGCCCCTCACTCTTAATAAATTCGCAAGCATATGGAAAAGTCCGTTAGTACTTAGATATTTCTTCCTACCTACCTACACTTTATGAAAAACAGTAGTGATGTTCTTTTTATTGGTTTAGGGTGTCATCATATTTTTGATTTTTATTCAAGAATGTTCTTTATGTTGTATATACGGGAACAATTCCTCATCTTGTAAAAATATCTCTACTCCGGTGGCAAATACTGTTCGGAAAACATTAACCTGAATCATGGCCTGTTTCCGAAATCAACGAATTTTTTATATGTTCTAAAAATGAGTAAGTTTAACCATGATGCTTTTGATTCAGACTGCACTATTAGGAAGACTATTTGTTATAGCTTTTATTCGGTTGAAAACAAACGAAACATATGACCTCTACTATCAACCTAGATTTTAATAATCTTTTTTCCAACATTGATTTTGACTATTATACAGTAAAAAGTCTTTTTAAAAGAGTTATTACTGATTTAAATAATTTTTCTATTTTTCTTCTGTCCTAGTTTTTCTAAAAATTATGACCTCACTCTGTTATTTAATGAAATTACTTCTTATCATATTAATGTTTTTGCTTTAAGGAAAATATGGAAACCTAATTCAAATTTAGAAATTAACTCTTATAATGTTATAAGCATAGAGCACGAACAGTGTAAGGGTGGTGGTATTGGTATGTATATTAATAGGAAATATAGGCTACATAGTAAGGTAAAGGTACCCCGGTGTGTTTTCATCGAGAAGGCACAATTGCACCGCTTGTATCGAATTATGAGGAAAACAGTTTTGATGCGGAATCGAACCCAGCATCTAACCAACCCTACTCACGAATAGTTTTAGATAAGTTCAATGGGTCAAACAAAACAACCAAAGGAATTAAATAAACAACTACTATAAATGATCAAAAACTCATTTTTTATTAAAAAATTAAAATTAATTTAATTTTATAAGCTGAATTTAATTATTTCTTCATATTTTTATATAAATTTCTTTTCAATTATTAGATTAGTAACAATGAAAGCATTTTTTTATTCAATATAGGATCTTTTTTATTGCATTAAGCATATGTTTGAGACAATTAAAAAATTCATAAAAATTTTACCTTACCATTAACAAACATTCAAAGCAATTGTCTGAAAAGATGGAAAATTAAGGGTCGTAGCAAAATGAGTTGAAACAAAGTTAAATTGCCACCTAATAAAAAAGATATGAACATGAAACTTGACATACATATAAATCTCGAGTTTCTTATTCAGAAAAATATCATCCTAATCTACAAAATTATGTCAAAGACCTCATTATGTAATGCAAAAATTTTATAATTGTGAACTATTTTTGTTACCTCGATAAAGATTGAAATGTCTATGCGAAAAAATTAAAACAAAATTTTTTATAGAAAAAAAAATAAAATTAAACAAAATATAAATAAAAACTTTAAAAATTTCAGGTAAATATATTAAAATTTTATTATAAAATAACTTAAATTAACAAATCTAGAAAATGTTAGATTATTCCCAAATAAAAAAAGCGTGTTTATACTAAAATAATTTTACAATATTTTTTGAAAACTTTCTATTTAATTCTACAGCTTTGTTTTATAAAATAAGTACACTAAAATCTTAAGATTAAAGATAAGTAGAGTTAACTTTAATTTTAATGTATTATTCTGTTTTTATAATATTTTTCAGAAAATAAATTAAAACGACTCACCACTATTGAATATCCACAGACTTTTACTGATTATTTTTCATATGTAAAACTAGAGTCTTGTGTTTCTGCCTGGATTTACTGAATAAAATAAAGTAATTCTATTTAATTGTACAGCTTTGTTTTATAAAATAAGTACACTAAAACCTGAAGATTAAAGATAAGTAGAGTTAACTTTAACTTTAATGTATTATTTTGTTTTTATAATATTTTTCAGAAAATAAATTAAAACGTCTCACCACTTTTGAATATCCACAGACTTTTACTAATTATTTTTTATATGTAAAACTAGAGTCTTGTGTTTCTGCCTGGATTTACTGAATAAAATTAATTATATAAACACTATAATTTTGAGTTTCAAATTTCAATGGGACAAAAATCACGTTAAAACGCTGATATCTACTTTTTGAAAGAAAAATATAAAATTTTATATAATCTCCTTTTTTAAATTCCAATCGTTTCTGTAAAGTTATATTTTAATTTGAAGATTAAAAATATTTTTCCCTTTCTTTATATATTTTTTTGTTTCTTCAATGCAGTTGACATAACTTACAATTATTGCACCTGAGGTAAAAGCCCTTTAGGTAAATAAAAATTTTAATTTACATTAGGTTAAAATGCTAAAGAATTTCAAAAAATATAATTTTCTTTTTGAATTAAATACAAGAAAATAAATTTTACTTAGCAAAGGTTATTGATATAAAAAAATAGGTTATTTTTATGTCCTGTTTTAAACGCACAGTCACAATGTCAAAGTGCTTGAAAATTTCATAAGTGAACTAAATTTTTTTCATATTATTAAAACAAATATTGTTAGAACACTCGTTTTTCTAAAATCAATCCACAATATACTAAAATTAATATTTTTATCAAGGTTTTTTATTGGCAAAAACCTATCATTTTATAAAATTTAATTCAGAAGAGAATGAAGAAGAAGAAGAAGAAGATTTATTAATTGATAAAATAAAATTGGAATACACCACTAAACATATAAAAAAAGAATTTAATAAGGAATTTAAAAAGAAAGACATTGCATATTTATAGTTGGGAAAAAATTCAAAAGGCCTACAAGCCGCTGATATGAATAAAACCCATATTACATCAATGAAATAGAAATACATCATATAGGATATTCATAAAATAAATATGAAGTAAAAATAATCACATTAGTTGGAATAAAATACAGATAGTGTGCAGTGCGCATGATTAGAATGAGTGGCTGTTAATATATTGTTAAATAACTATTGGTGGTTGTTACACACAAAGCAATTAATAGAATGACAAGTTAAACTATATTTATCTAAAAGAAGTTTTTTAATTATATTTTTACACGTGCTTATTTTAGAAAGAATACATTGAGAGTTAAACATAAAAAAGTTAAAGTTATGAGAAATTTTATATTTTATAGATTGTTTAGATAATTTTTTACAATAAGATGGAAGTGATAAATTGGATTTATTTCGTAGATTATATTCATGGTTCATGTAGTTAAATACAATAAACTCATTAAATATGTTAGGTAGAAATCCATTTAAAAGTTTATAGGTAACCATCGATATATTATACACATACAAGTCATTAACCTTTAGTAAGTTCTCTCTAAAAAATAAGGGGGTAGTATGAGATAAGTAATGACTTCCAGTTATATAGCGTATAATTCGTTTTTGTGTTTTTATCAATAGCTCAAGGTTTTGATGACCCCATAGAACTATGCAGTAATTAAGATAAGGGTGAAAAAAGGAGTTGTACAATAATAATTTGATTTTGGTCGGGAACAAAAACTTATTGTGTTTTAGAATGCCTAAATTACTACACAGAATAGAATTGACATAAGAGATATCTTGTTTCCACTTCAATTTGCAGTCGATGATGACACCAAGTAATTTATAATATTCAACAACTTCGAACTTGAAATTCTCAGTAGGAATTTTTCTATTCATACTTCCAAAGAGCATGGCTTTAGACTTAGATACATTTATATGCATGCAATTTTGAGTACACCATTCAAAGAATGGCTCAAGATAATCGTTGAAAAAGTCCATACTTTTGGGTGGACTTGCCATAGAAAACGGGATGTTTATTGTCACATCATCAGCAAAACAATAAAACTTGAGCGAGCAATTAGATACATGTATATCATTTATAAAAATTAGGAATAATAGAGGGCCCAGGATAGAACCCTGAGGAACCCCCATATTAATGGTAGAAACGTTAGACTTGAATTTATTCAAAGTTACATACTGCTGACGATTAAGCAAATAAGATTTGATTAGAAGCAAGGAATTTCCTTGCACTCCATAGAGAGACAGTTTATCAAATAAAATTTGGTGTGAAAGATTATCAAAAGCTTTACTAAAATCTAAGAACAGTGAAAGCATTCCTTCATTGGACTCAAGAGTATTCAAAATGTTATCTATATAATGTGTAAGTAGTGACTGGGTGTTGTAATTCTTACGAAAACCGAACTGAAGAGGATAAAATAGATTATTAGAATTAAAGTATGATTGCAATTGAATATTAAGTAGCTTTTCAAAAATTTTAGACAGAACCGGAATAATTGATATTGGGCGATAGTTATTAATGTCTTCTCTAGCGCCTTTTTTAAAAACAGGATGTACTGCACTGAGTTTAAAATCGTCCGGAAAAACACAATACTTTAAACAAATATTATATCCCAATCTTAAAAATGGATAAATAACATTAAGTATAGGCTTGATGTGGGAAATAGAAAGCCCATAAGCATCATTACAATTACTTTGATCACATTCCTTGACAGCTAGAATAACATCACTATAAGAAAAATTTTTAAATTCAAATTTAGTGTGAACTTGTGCTATGTATTTGGTAGAGTTTTTTTCCGGTTGAGAGGAGGGTAACTTCATACTAAACTTATCATTGAAAATTGAACAAACAGTTTGTTCATCTTCAATTAACTCCCCACCAAAATTCAAGTTTATGTTTGTTGATTTATTAATATTTAATCTATTTTTTACTTCTCGCCAAATAACTTTTGTGTTCGTTTGATTCATTAATAAATTATGTACAAATTTATTTTTTTGTGTTCTACATTTATACTTTATACTATTCCTAAGCAAATTATATTTCAATTTTAGCTCAGAATATGTATCAGAATATGAGTTCTTTAACCTCCTATACACATTATTTCTTTCTTTAATTAAATCCAAAATTTCCTTGTTCAACCATGATTTAATTGGGTTATTATAATAAAAGTTAGAATTTCTTTTAAACTTAATATAACGTGTATTAATGTTAATAAAGTCAACAAGCTTAGAGTTTAGTTTATGGAAGTAAAAATTTGGGAAATTAATGTAATTGTCAAGTAAATTGTGCCAATTAAATGAACTTACATCCCTAACATATGATGCAGCATTAAACTTAGATTTGAAAAAAAAGTTTTTCATCAATGGGTAGACATTTAAGGTTACTAAAATTGGGATATGATCTGAAATATCATATAACAAGTTAAAAGCTTTTTTCCTTATTAAGCAATCAGAAAAAAAGATATTATCTATAAGCGAACTACTAGTAGGTCGAGTTAATTTCGAAATTAAAGGTGATAGGGCATTTAAAGAAAAAATATTAAGAAAGGTTTTAACATTTTTGCATTTATCATGTTTGAAAAGATCAAAATTAAAATCTCCTAAAAAAATTGCAGGTTTGCTAGAAAGTTTATAATCAGATAAAAGTTTTTCAAACTCAGAAAAAAATGACTCAATATCTTGATTAGATGAAGATGGTTTCCTATAAATATTATTAAGAGACAGTAGTTTTAGATAAAGTAAGAGAAATTGTAAATATCTCAAAACAGTTACTCGCATTGTTTAAAGTACAAACTTTATAAGTTATTGACTTGTGAACATAAAAAGCAAGGCCCGCATGTGAGCTAATCCTAGGAGGCACAAAAATGAAATCATAACCTGGTATTTCAAAAGAACTCGAACGTACATCATTTAGCCAAGTTTCTTGGAGACAAACTACATGTAGAGGGGAATGATTAAGAGAGTTGAATTGAAAAAAGAAGGCCTCTAAAATTTCAAACTTAGCTCTGAGGGATTGAATGTTAAGACTAACAATATTTAAATTGTAAAGGCTCAAAGATCGAGAAAGATCACATGTTGAAAGGGAAGATGGATTATGAAAGTTTTCGTGGAAAAAAATGGAGCTGAAAATATCTTTCGAAAAAGAATCATTATATGATTGATGAGTAGATTTATGAATTTTTAACATACTGATTGAATCACTGTCAAAAAAATTCATTAATAGACTGTTAAATTTTTAACAAATTCTAGTTGTTTTATGTAACAGGGGCATTAGAATGGGAATTATTTAACTAATAGCTTTATTTTCATGTCTAAAATTTAAAAACACAACTTTACTTTTTTCTATTTATTTAATATTTTAACGATTTTTTTGTATGTTTCATAACTATAAGTATTTACTATATTTTGAAAGGATTATGTATATATGAGGTCCCTTAACAAGTAGGAAAAGGGGAGGGGGCTAATTCTAATACTCTTTTTTTAGATGCTCTGGATTAAAAAACAGGAGAGGTATAAAGCACGATAGGGAGGTGCGTTAAAATAAATTATAGACATATTTATCGACGTTAAACTGAGTGAAAAGTTTTAGAGATATTAAATTATCAAATGTTTAGAAAAATAAAAAAAAGTTTTGGCTTAGAAAAAAACAAACTGAAAGAATGAAAATTTCATTTAAAATTTATATTGGAGAAATTTGACTCATTAGTTCAGCGTGCAAAGTAAAAAATTTTCACTTGAGGAGGAAAAAGATCAGTGCTTGTATGCATGTCTGAAACTACATGCTACTACACTGCCTATATTTTGAGATGGATACCATACATTCTATATATCAAAAAATTTCAGTGAGATTTCTTATGAATATGGGTCATGACAAACACTGAAACTACAAGAGTTAGGCTATATTATTGAATGGCCTCAAATGGTTGTGTCATCTGATTACGTTATGATGTACAGATGTCATTCATCGAACTAAACTTACGTTCGCATTCAGCCGTGGAAACAGGGAATATATTAATAACTTGTAAAAAGTTTTAATAGTCATTTGCTAAATATCCACATTTAAAATCTCGAAAGGCAGATACAGTAGACATCACATCTTGTTTGAAAAATCGAGCCACATCCATCACTTGCGTGTCTCCATAAGTTACGAATTCTTCTTACTTTTTCGACCAATTTCTGGGATCTAAGTGCACACAGTCATTCAACAACTTCGTCAAATCTGCAATTGAGATTGTCAATCCCAGCTTGGATGAACTGGTTGTGAAAATTAAAAAGGGAAGATCCGGTTAAAGAGTTCAATTCAAAACATCGAAATTATTTATTGATAGAAAGTAATAATCATTACAATTCTTAATCTTCGAAATTATGGTCTACAAGATAACCATTCTTTCACATTTAAAAATATTTATAAAATTATAATATTTAAATTAAAAAGATTTTCTTTTTTTCTTTTTTTTTTACCCTATTCCGGTTTACCCCCTTCCCCCCCCAAAAGATGTGGGTTTTTGGGGGAAAAAAAATATAAAAAAAAATTTTTAAAAAAAAAAAAAAAAAATTATAAAAATACTTTTATATTTGTTGGTGGGGTTCTCTTTTTTTTTTTCTTTTCTGGGGGGGGTGGTAAAAAAAATTCTCCCCAAAAAAAAAAAAAATGTATTTTTTTTTTTTTGTTGTCTTGTTCTTTTCGCCCCGCGGCCCCCCGCCTTTTTTTTAAAATAAAATTTTTTTTTTTTTTTCCCGCTAACCCCAAAAAAAATTTAAAATAATAATAAATAATAATTATAAATTTTTTTTTTGGGGGGAGGGGGGGGGGTCACAAAAAAAAAAAACCAAACAGAACACACCAAGCCACCACCCCCCCCCCCCCCCCCGCTCTTTGTTCTTTTTTTTTTTTTCTTTTTTTTATTTATTTTAAAAAAAAAAAAAAATTTTTTATATTTTTTGGGGGGCTAGATGTCATTTTTTTTAACTTCAAGCTTGGATATTGTGCGTGTGCAAACATTGTCACAACATGGCAAGATGAATAGAGAGAGTGGTGGAGTGGACAATGCTGTTATCACTGAGTGGATATCAAAATTACCAGAACCTTGCGTAAGCTACGAACTGTAAAATTTACAACATAGTTGAGACGGGTTTCTTCTTTAAAGCGTCAGTTGACTCAACGCTTCATCTGAAAGGTGCCGATTGCTCGGGAGGGAAAAGGTCAAAAGAGCGCATCACTGTCATGTTATGCGCAAATGTCGCTGGAGATAAAGAACAGTTTATGGTTATTGGCAAGTCAATCAAGTCACGTTCTATCTGTAATTTTTCTGAGGCCAGCAAATGCATAGATCTTCGCACTTTTGCTATTAGCAATATGTATAGAGATATCTTGCGCAGATGTGAAGACTTGTAGGATGCCATCCTGAATGAGCAGCAGAGTTAGAGGCAGCAAGCAAAGCAGAAGTCAATGTTGGATTTTTTCAAGAAGAGGTGAAATTCAAATCAAATTGTTATTTGTAATAAATTGTTTAAAATAAGGGTAAGGTTTGCTACAATACCTGTAGGATGCATGCGCATACACTTTTAAAAGTTAATACAGTATGTACGGAAATTCAAATTGGTGGCCAAACTGCGTATAGCGGCCACCTGTCTATAGCGGTCGCTTTTTTTGTTTCCTTTGAGTGGTCACTATAGACAGGTTTGACTGGTCAAATTAAAATTGTGACATCAGAGAGTTCGTCCAATTTATTTTATCATTTTTCACATTTTTTAAAAAATTTAAATTTGGAGAAAAAATGATGCAAATAGCCAATACACTGGAAATTTCAGAATAATAATTAATCATTTGAATTTCCAGAAATAAATTGTTAATGTAGAACATAGAAGGGAAAATGTTAGGTTGATTTTAACTCTAAACACATTTCAAAATAATATAGATCAATCTACATTACTTTAACCAATTTATACCCAGGAAGAGGAGAGGATTTTCGAAATTCATATTAATTACAATGAAAAAAACTATCGTCTGCGTTTATTAAAGAAAAATTTGGGATACATGGGTTAACTACTACAAGATAAGGAAACTGTTTATTTAATTCATTTTAAATATTCTTCCATGATAATAGAAAATATAGGAATTCAGGATATCTTTAGGATAAAATATTACAAAGTGTAAAAAAGTTTAATTCAAAAACATCCATGTTATTTATTGATACAAAGTAATAAGTAATCATTACAATTCAAGAGAAAAATTTTATATAATGTTTTTTACACATATACACCCATTTTCAAGCATGCTGAATTCAGTGGTGTTATTTATTTTTTTATAAAAATTAATCAAAACTGTCAAAAAAATTGATTTATCCCAAAAAGAAAGGATCAGGCACGGTTTTTTGAATTAGAGAATTACGTTTAATATAAAGTATAGGGAGGTGATAAAGTTTACCATTTATGGCATTTTACACACATATACCCATTTTCATGTCTCAAAATTTTGGGTGATATTCTTGAATAATAAATGCCGCTTCTGCATTGAAAAAATTAATATTTAATTTATAACTAAGACTAATTTCTGAAAACAATTTGAGTCTTAAAATAGCAAATTCAGATTTTTTTAGACAAAATTTATCATTGTTATGTCTAATCAAATTGTTTTTCATGTGCCTAGTGCAAAGAAGTAATGTATGATTATGGAAAGATTGACTTATAGCTTTCACCAAAGCTTTTTCCCCATCTGACCCTACATAAATATGTCTATCCTTAACTTTGGTGGCGATATAAATCAGAAATGAGTGACAAGTTTCAAATTGACCATCCCAATGGAGACACATTTGTCCTAAAAAAATTGGATTGGCTTTGGTTAATCTACTTTTCCATCTTTTTTCCTGAAATACAAAATAAGTCAGAAAACATGACCCTAAATTGAATGTTCGATCAATGGTTATTATACATCCATTATGAATACATTCTAGAAATTGATTCAATTGAAAATCAGTATATAAAATGAAAGAAGGTGGCTTATCTTGTTGAAAAGAAGTGTCTGATAAAAGGATGTTGCTTACAACACATGAAAATTGACATCTGAATTTCTTCAGACAGATAAATGAGTGTATTAGGATTTTCAATTTCATCTCTGCTATGCTTCATGTACCTTATAATTCCGCTGTTGCAAGATGCTTGATTATCTAAAAGTTTTACTAGTATTTAAAATTTCAAGTCAATTCATTGACTATTTTAAAAGTTATTTAAAATTAATTTTAGTTGAATCATTATCATTTAAGTTTGTTCAATTATATTGATAAAGATTGTTAATTAAATGTAAATTATGTTTACATCTTTTATAGAAGTATTTAAAAAAAAATCAATATTGAATTCAGGTTATTCAAAAATTATTATCAACGAAAAAAATAAAATCAGAAATAAGTCTTAATTTTAGTAATATTTAATTAACAGTTCGGTTTTTAGAATACATTTTAGTAGTTTTAGACAAATCATTTTACCGGATTCCGGTTTCATCCGCAATCATAGTGCATTTAAAATAGGGTATTTTTGAGACCACAACAAAATTCCAGTTTTTCGTGAAGTCCGGTTTTAAGAGTCTGGTTTGTGGAGAGTCTACTGTTCTTATTTTGAATGTATGATTCTTGAAGTATATGATGATGTATCTTTTACTATTGTTTTAATTTATCGACCTCCTAACTGTAATGTGAATGTATTTTTATCTGGGGTCAATACATTGCTAAAACATACTGAGAGTAAAAAAGGGCTTTTATATTGGATGATTTTAACCCTATTAGTGCTAGTACCTTATTAGTTTTACACCCCCTTCTCTAAAAAATTAATTGTACAAAATTGGTTAAATCTTATCCCTTCAAAGTTTGTGGCTTTTCCTAAAATTGCTAGCTGCATCTTTTGATACAATTTTCATGGTAGTTAAAGGGCTCTTTTATGCCAAAAACTGTCAATTAAAATCAAAAATTAAAAATTTTTAGCAAAAGTTTGACATTATCTGTAGTTAACCTTATAACTTAGGATCTATATTATATACTAGACAGTCCCTGTGTTTTTCTCTCGCTTCGCTCGAGACGTAGGATTCTGGGTCTCCCTTATTCTAGGATGTGTGAAGAAACATCATTGCTACTGTGATTCTACAACGTGTCAAAGATCATTGATACTGTGATTCTAAGACGTGACAAAGATCATTGATACGGCGTGATTCTATGTCCAGTTAAAGATCATTGGTACCGCGTGATTCTAGGTCCAGTTAAAAATCATTGGTACCGCATGATTCTAGGTCCAGTTAAAGATCATTGGTACCGCGTGATACTAGGTCTAGTTAAAGATCATTGGTACCGCGTGATTCTAGGTCCAGTTAAAGATCATTGGTACCGCGTGATACTAGGTCTAGTTAAAGATCATTGGTACCGCGTGATTCTAGGTCCAGTTAAAGATCATTGATACCGCGTGATCCTAGATTCTATGAAAGATCATTGCTAATTTTTAAAAGAAATTTATTGATAATCGTATAAATTGTAACGAAAAAAAGTAAAATATGCTTTAAAAAAATAATGACACAATTTCCAAAACCACCCAAGAGGTAAGTGTCATGCTTTCGTTTTTGTTGACGCAGTATCCCCAGAAGGCCTAATCTGCGGGACGTGAGTCCTTTTAATTATTAGACCTTCCACCTTGAGAACAAAACCTAATCTCGCCTATACCTCGACTTACCACCTTCAGAACAGAACCTAAACTAATCTCACCTATACCTCGACCTTCCACCTTCAAAACAGACCTAAACTAATCTCACCTATACTTCGCCTTTGCACCTTCAGAACAGAACCTATTATGGAAAGTTGTGAGAACAAGAAAAAGAAAAATTTTACCTCAATTTTATTTCCATCAATCAACGTGATTTTGTATAGCAGAATTTTCTTTCTTCTGATGGCAGGTTAGTAATCAAAAAATAGCCTAACATTGGAAAAAACCAAAGCAAAGAATATTTAAAAAGTATGAATCAATTTTTTACTTTTTTTAATAAATTTTTATATTTTAGATCTTAAAAATAAATCTTCGAATCAGAAATTAGATGTTAAAATCAAAATTTAAATCTTGATGAATTATTTCCTACATGGGGTGAATGTCATATTAGAACAATTCAAGTTAATTGTACCTGTTAATTGTATATACCTTCTGATTGTTAATTGAATTTTCCATTCTAAGTTAAATTGAGCATTATACTTATAAATATGTGTGTGTGTGTGTGCATTCGTCTTTTTCTAACTCGCATTTTGTTGTGTAATAAAGATCTTCAGCGTTTTATTCTTACAGTAACACAAAAATTATATTGGAAACAATATGGATGGAATTTTGAAATTTGTAACTGTTGTAACCGAAAATATTATTGCAAAAACTTTTGAAGGCTTTTATCTTATTCGATACATGAATATGATATCCAGACATATAAATTTGTTTTCAAATCAATACATCCATACATAAGATTTGTCTTCCATTTTTTAATAATCAATTTTTGTGTAGTTTTCCATACCACCCAAGAGGTACTACACTTGGCACGTTTTTTTTATAGTGGTTTCGCCTGGAGCCCTACTCCACTTTGCTCTCTACTAAAATGAGAAAATATAATGCTATGAAATTTCAAAAATAAATTGAAGCTTACGAAAAGTGTGTTTCTTCAATAAATACATGTAAACGAGAATCTTCAGAATGACATTGTTATAAATCCTTATTACTCTAATTTACTTTGATTAACTTCTACAATAAAATTTTGCCTGAATTTATCTATATTTTTTGCAGCAAGTGAAGTTAATGTTCTAGTATTTTCTTTTTTCCCAAATTATGAGAATTTTGAATTTCTAACCCATTCAGCAGGAAATTTTGGGCAGAAATGTCAAGAAATCAAAAAATAGTTTTTTTTCTGCATCAAAATATATTTTTTTAGCCCAATGATAAAATTTTACTCGAAATCATTTTGTTCTACAAAGTAAAAGAAAAGAAATATTTAACAACTTTTTAATTAACTAAAAATGTGAATTTTAGGAATTGAATACAACTGAGAAAAATGAAATCAATGTTATTAAAACTGTTGAAATATAAGTAAATCTAAGTTGAACAATTGCCAAAAAGAAGAAAACTTTTGTTAGCTCTAATTTTTTTTTATTCAACTAATGAACATAATTCTAACGATTTGTAAATTAAAAATTATTATTTTTATTCTAATTCCAAAAAGCACAATGAAGAAACAAAAATGGAAAAATGTCACGACATGAAAGCTAAGAAGCTTTACAATTTGTTTTTAATATTGAAGACATTGAAAATGAAGCAGATAATAAAAGCATGTCAGAAATATGAAGTATTGCTTAAAAAACAATGAAGAAACTTCCTAAGATGTTTCAGATTTAATTTTTAAAATTTGACTCAGTTTTAAACGAGATTGGATACTATAAAGTACAGAGTTTTAAGTTATTGGGTCTCACCATCACTTAGAATTACAAATGTACTCTTTAACTTAGTTACATTACAGACATTCTAAAGCAGGCCTGTCAAACTCGGAGTCCCATGAGGGTCAAATGAGTGAGTTTGTGTTCTCATAAGGGCGGCACTCCTACAATTATATTTAAAGTTGAATAAAAATTATTGCAAAATATTTTACTTGCGTTGATTATATTCAAAAATGCAAGTACAAAGTCATGTATAGTTAAACAAAATAATTTAATTAAAAAATTAGCAAGGATGTAAAACTGTTCTTTATTTCAATATAAAAAAAAGTTTCATACATGCCCATTTTTTTCCAGGTTCAATGCTTCTGTAAAATAGTCTTCACTGAGATGGTCTTTAAACTTTGTCCATAATTCAAGGGCATTAGGAATTTCTCTAAAAATAAGGAGAACAGCGAAAAGACTTCAATTGATTGGGCATAAAACTTTGAATACATTCTTTCAGTATTTCTTCTGCTTCGGAGTTAGCAACATAAATGGCAGACTCTTTGAAGGTTTCACAGATATAGAAGCTTTCAGGAAGAGTTAGGAGATCCCTGAAATATTATTTAACAAAATACTTAAGAAATAAATATCCCCAGAATTGGGATGGGCGAATTTAATTCGTCCAATAGCTTTAACATTTTTTTATTATAGTTCATTTTTTTTATTTTTTATTGTAGGTAAATTTTTGGGGAAAATTAATATACTTGATAGTGCGTGCTTCTGGTATTTCTGTATTTGCCCTAAAATAACCCGTGAGAGTGGTGTCAAAATTTCTATCATTAATTGGCTGATTCTCTTCAAAAACTACAAACTGATTGTTTGGTAGGTGTAGATCTAATTTAATTACATAAGGACTATTGGCGTAAAAAGGGAAAGTACATTTTTGTGACTTTGAAATCTGTACAATAAATAGGGACTATGTGGTTCAACACATCTATTATCCAACTCTTTGCAGTGTAGCGTGATAAATTTACCGTTATTTGGTCTCGAATAAAGAAGATAATTATTAGACTCTAGTATTGTATTAGGATTGAAAGACTTGGGATACTTCTTACTACATTTACCGTCTCTCATACTAATGGATTTTACATTATGTACCCCAAATGGACCATGGCACATATGTTTTTTAACCAACTCATATAAAACTCGTAACGGTAATAAATAAATGTGGTCTCCCCAAAGTTTTAACAATGGACATGGCATCTTGATATAACTCAAACAAATGTCGGAGACTTGAAGTGAAAGAAGCTGGTAAAATAATTTTTTTGCCAATTTATATAAAATTCTTTGTCTGTAGAAATTTAATTGATAAATGTTGTGACTTGAATTGAAGTTGGCTGGTTTCTTCTCATTGACGCATCTTGAAAAGTCTTTCTTTTCTTCTCTGGAATGATTCAGTCATGGATTTCTTCTTCCAGGCTTTGACCAAATTATTGATTCGATTTCTTCTTTGAAGTTGATTTTCTTTTTCATTCTTATACTCTGATTTGACCTAAGTTTTGACAACCTTACCTGTCTTACTTGTTTGGTCTCACCCTCAATTCTTCTTCCCTGGTTAGCCCAAAGTTGTGACAACCTTACCTCTCTTACTTGTTTGATCTCACCCTCAATTCTTCTTCTTTGGCTTGCACTGAGTTGTGACAACCTTACCTGAGTTTCTTCTTTGGTCTCACGTTCAATTCTTTTCTTTTTGTTTGAGCGTAGTTTAGACAACCTTACCTGGGTATGTTCTTCTGTCTCGCTTTCAATTTTTCTTCTTTTATTTAATCGGAGATTATATAATCTTTGGCTTCTTTTTTCTTCTGTTTCTTCTTCAATCTTCTTCTTTTGGTTGCATCGTGCCCTGGTAGCCCTTTAGCGGGTTCAGAGCACCCGGCCTCCATCGTCATACTTCTCCTTTTTTTCTTCGTTAACTGCTGCTCTCTCTCCTTCTTTTGCTTTCTGTAGTTGCGCAAATACACCAACTTCTCAACTCTCTTCTCCTCAGCGCTCTTCTCCTTTCCACTTTTCCTCTCTTCTTTCATAATTTTTTATTTTATTTCTTGTGATTGGCATCCTGTTATACTAAAAAATTACAAAAAAATTATTCTAACATTATCCTTATAAGGATTATAAACATACTGAAATCCTCACAAAACATGAACAATAAAAAAATTAATTAAAATTATTTTAAAACTTTTTGTTACCATTTGAAAAAAATTATAGTTATGAAAAATAAATTTAAATTATTTTTAAACTTTTTGTTATCATTTGAAAAAAAGTTAAAGTTACTTCTCTACTTATTATATTGAAAGTATAGATACTCACAACACATGAAATAATTCAATAAACATGATTACTTTAAAAAAAATAATGAAAAATAAATTTAAATTATTTTTAAATTTTTTGTTATCATTTGAAAAAAAATTAAAGTTACTTCTCTACCTATTATATTGGAAGTAGAGATATATCTACTATTATATTGTAGTAGAGATCTATTCACAAAATTAGACAAAATAGATAGCATTCTTTTCATTTCATCTTCAATGCATTTATATAGGGAATACAAATTTTAAAATTTATCATTTGAAAAAAAGTAAGTTACTTCTCTACTTATTATATTGGAAGTAGAGATACTCACAACACATGAAATAATTCAATAAACACGATTACTTTTAAAAAAAATAATGAAAAATAAATTAAAATTATTTTTAAACATTTTATAATCATTTTACTTTTTTCCTTCGATTGATAGTGGACATCGAAGCTCTTTTTTTCGCCGTTTCGGAGCACTCTCCTTGCATTCCTGCCATTTTCCTCTCATTTTCCTTCTCAAGTCGCTTTCCTCTTTCCTGTTTTCCTTCATCCAACTTCTCCTTTCTCTCCTTCAGCTTTTTCTTTTGCATTGCCCGTGTGATAGGCATTCTATCTATCTACAAAATAGATAGCATTTTTTTTCATTTCATCTTCTATGCATTTATATAGGGAATACAAATTTTAAAATTTATCATTTGAAAAAAAGTTAAAGTTACTTCTCTACTTATTATATTGGAAGTAGAGATACTCACAAGTCACAACACATGAAATAATTCAATAAACCCGATTACTTTAAAAAAAAATAAGGAAAATAAAATTTTTTAAACTTTGTTATCATTTGAAAAAATTTAAAGTTACTTTTCTGCCTATTATATTAGAAGTAGAGATACTCACAACACATGAAATAATTCAATAAACACGATTACTTTTAAAAAAAATAATGAAAAATAAATTAAAATTATTTTTAAACTTTTTTGAAAAATGAAATAATTCAATAAACACGATTACTTTAAAAAAAATAATGAAAATTAAATTAAAATTATTTTTAAACTTTGTTATCATTTGAAAAAAAAAGTTACTTCTCTACCAATTATATTGGAAGTAGAGATACTCACAACACATGAAATAATTCAATAAATATGATTGCTTCACATGTTGCATTACGCGTTTGTGAGCGCAGGAAATTCTTCTCGCATACGCTTCACCACATCTTTAGCACGCGTGTGTGGTTTATTTTATCGGGCTAGTGTACGCTTAGTTTATTTGTAATGTTCCTAGCTTAAATTTTAGACAAATATTAACGCTTATAACTTTCACATTTCTCAACAAAATGCATCATGCGATATACCAAATTAAAGCATTTTTTATGGGCTTTCAGAATACATTACTTATATCATAAGTCCTTAAGAAATACCATTTTACTGTTTATATTTTCCATGTGCTTCATACCATTAATTAGCAGATAAGGAATGCATTTTAAACTAAAACAGTAATATATTTGAAGAAATATTTTTTCAGTATAAAGAGTTTAGAAAACTCTTCTCTAATATGTAATGATATATTCTCATAACCTGTACGGTTGAACGCGGGTAGACAACTTGCGTGTCATCTCCAATCCGCATATTACGATGATTCTTCTCCAACCTGTATTCTACAATGATTCATGTCCAACCTGTATACTACGATGATTCATCTTCAACCTGTATACTACGATGATTCATCTTCAACCTGTATACTACGATGGTTTCTATTCCATGTACAAATAACTAGGGAGACAATGTTCAACTTTCTATTCACATTCTGCTAGATTTGATATACCTCATTCGGGGAGACGATGCTACATAAGTTATTACCTTCTTATTACTGAGTTTAAAAGGAAGTATACATTATACCTGTATACTACGATGGTTCATCTCCAACCTGTATACCGCGATAATTCATCTCCAACCTAGCAGTTCATATTTTGCTAGATGTAAGATATTAAAAACTTTTCATATTTTGCTACCTCATACGATGTTACAAAAGTTATATGCAGATGATTGTGTGATTTTTTTCGTAATAAAAATCTTATTATAAACGAAGAAAAAATCAATTTAGATAACATTTCAAGACTGGTGTAAAATGAATGATTAATGAATATAAAATTAAATATGTTTCATTTTAAATGAAATATACACCCTTTTATAACAAATCAACAATGCCAATTTCATTTATGGATTGTTTTTGCATTTAGAATTTGAAAATACTTGCAAGCGTAAATCAAATTTGCAAATCAGGTGTTTTCACATATGTACTATTTTCAAGTAGTCTGAATCCAACAGTGATGTTTATTTTTTATAAAAATTAATCATACCTGTCAAAAAATGATTCATATGACACTTCAACTGAAATAATAGAATTATAAGTAGGCAAAACAAAATTGCAAAAAATAAATTTTTTAATTTTTTTAGTTGAGCTGTCATATCTATCAATTTTTTGTCAGGTTTGGTTGATTTTTAAAAAAATATAAATGTGACCATTGTGTTACGCACTTGAAAATGGGTATATAGATGTGTAAAAAATCTAAAAGTTTTAGTTGAGCTGTCAAATATCAATCAATTTGACAAGTTTAATTGATTTTTATAAAAAATAAATGTCACGATTAGATTCCCAATCAATCATTTAATAGGTTCAGCGAAAATTTTGTAATAGCGATTAAAAAGTTACTTTTATACGGGTAAAAAGTTTTGTAATAAATAACTGAAACAGTGCCATACCGTAATCAAAATGAATGATAAGCAAATATTGTAGTTTGTTATTTTTTAACCAGAGAAAGAGTAAGAAGGTACACTTTATTGAAAGCTAAAGAAGTGTGTATGTTCTGAAAAACACACTAGTATTTATACATTGGAAATATACTATGCAAATTTCCAGTAATAACCCTAATCAAATGAGTGGATCTTTGTAAGAAACTCTTTTCATTGACTTGATAGGACTACATGCAAATTCTTCATTAATTTGCATGCACTTTGGAAGAGGGAGACAATTTTGCACGGTTGCTGAGGGAAAATTGTGCGAACGCTTTGCAAACGCCTTATTTAAGCTGTTTTACAACATAGTTCAATGTTTACATAAACACAACCAAATAGTTCAACTTTAGGAGGATAATTTCTCCTATTCTGCAATTAGTAAAATGACGCTTTCTAAATCAATCATATCAGGATTTATCTGGCCTTAAACGATTAAACTTTATTTCTTGAAGAGGATTCACTAGATGATGTTGGTAAAACATTTCAACAAATTGATAGATAAACGTATTGCTTTAAACTTTGGCATTCTTAAACGTATGCTGAACGGTTTGGAATATCTTAAAATATAAACGAAGCTATACTACATTTATATGATGTTTTTAAAGGGTTATGATCTAACAAACTTCATAATAACTCATATAATGATAATAATCTTTATGAACTTTGCAAAATAATTTGAAACATTATCAGTTACTAAATTCAAATATGAAAAAAATTTCTAATCTAAAAATCATACAGACTAAGCTGAAAAGCTCTCTCATAATTTTTAATTGAATGATAAGTTAAAAATATAATTGTCGAATTTGCTTAAACATCTGTTCGGCATAAAATGGCTTTCCTTATTATGACTAAAATTTCATTTATTTTATTTTTGACATATTTTTTTAATTAAAAATAGGAAAACATCAGTACAAGACTGTGTATCTATATGAGGAATTAAATCATTTTCAATAGTAAATAGGTACTCAAATTTTTTTGAAAATCGTGAGTAAGGTTGGTTAGATACTGGGTTTGGATAACTCAAGGTCTTGGGTTCGATCCCCAATCAAGCTTACTTTCTTCATGGTTCGATACAAGCGGCGCAATTGTGCCTTCTCGATGAAAATGTAAATAGGTACTCAATTTTTTCTGATATTTTTTTGAAAATCATGAGTAAGGTTGGTTAGATACTGGGTTTGGATAACTCAAGGGGTTGGGTTCGATTACCAATCAAGCCTACTTTCTTCATAGTTCGATACAAGCGGCGCAATTGTGCCTTCTCGATGAAAACACCCCACGGTACCTTTATCTTTATAAAAATCATATTATAAACAAACAAAAAATATACTTTTTATTTCCATGAATTAAAAGGAAGTATATATATAAATCTAAAATTAAAAGATTATAACAAAGAATCTATTTTTTAATTGAGCAGAGTAAAAAAATATTTATTTTAAATGATTTAATAAATATTAATTATTCATATCAATATCAATAATAATAGGTTAATAATATTATCGATAATAATAGACATATTTAATATCAAAGTTAGGCTTGAATACCAGAATATATGAAAGCCCAATTAATTATATGTATCGGTATGTATATATAAATGTTTGCAAAAATAATTTAGGAAGTGAACAAATATTTGGGGTGAGTATGCTCTAACAACATCATTTCAGTGAAGGACAGGAGAAGGAGGGGGAGGAAGAGGATACGTTGAATTAGTGTGTGTAGGAGAAGGAGTCCTTGGGGTAGGGGGAGGGGGCCTGTGAAGCATCGTGCTAGCCGGACTAGGTGGAGGATCGGTACGAAAGTGGTAGTTCGTGGCAGTGGTCGTAGAGGAAGTCGTGAAGTCGTCAATCGTCGGTCCTGTTTTGACACGAGAGTACGCACTACTTTCATTGCAACTTGGGGGTGGAGCTGCAGGTGGAGAAGAGATGGAAAAGTCAAACACTCGAAAGGGAACACTCTCATCCTTGATATCCGCTTTGCTCTGTGTCGTCATACTGGCGCTATCCTTATTCAAATTCGACGCATTCATGGAAGGCATGGGAGGCGCAGACGGTATGAATGCCTTTCTTTTGTAGCACAAGCACACAAAAATCGCTATACTTGCGATCAACAACGCGCCACATATAGAGAAAACATAATAGGTATTGTTGGCACGTGCATACTCTTTGGAATTTCTCGTGTTCTTAGGGGGTGACATGGGTAGAACACATCCGATTTCATCACTATGATCGCTGCAGTGCGGATGCGCGTCACAGTAATACTCGACGGGAATGCACTGCCCCGTACTACTGCATTGAAATTCGTGTAAAGCGCAGCATCTCTCTTCGTCGCTTGAATCGGGACAGTCAGAGATGCCATCGCATCTAGACTTTGCGCTTATGCATGTTTTGGACGCGTCTTTGCACTGCCATTCGCAACCACAATCGAATTCATCACTTTTATCCGTGCACTCCGGTGTTCCATCGCATCGCCAGGATAGGGGAATGCAGTCTGTGCCTGAAACACAGGCAAAATGATCAGAAGAGCAAGCCGGCGCTTCTTTGCAGATGCTTTGATTGACGAGTATTAGATGCAATGGACAACTACATCTAATTTTCCCATGTGAATCTTTTAAACAGATGTCACTACATCCACCGTTGAAAATGGCATTACAAGGATGCTTATACTCAATACTTGTGACTCCTAAAATATACGACAATTCATTTTTGCCTGTAAATAAAACTTCAACCACTTTAACACTCTCTCCCAAATTAATTCTTTCAATTTTGCCACGTGAGGAAGTCCAGTATAGAAAATGTTCCCAGACAGTTAATGAAACTACGTTAAAGGCTTCGGTGACTACTTTTCTGTTTGCGCCAATCAAATCACAACTCTCAATTTTTGTTTTGTCAAACCAGTATAAAATGTTGGACCTTTTATTAACAGCTAAGAGAGTAGGCCACTCCAAAAGAGTGTCAATGAGAACAATTCTCTGCGTTCCATCGTAGAAAGAACGCTCAATTTTGTGGTCTCCAGCTTTATTACTATTGATCCAAAATATGAAACCTTGGCTTTCGTGAATAACCATGTAGAGGGGAGCAATATCATTACTTGAAAATATAAAACCTATATATGTTCCATTTAGCCAAGACACTTGAATTGATCGAGGAGTTATCCAAAATATTTGATGCGTCACTTCATTAATAACAAAATGCAAGACTTTGCTATTTTTGGATGAAGCGTTTTTGAGATGAATTGTTGCATTCGTGTTCAACGCTATGCCATTTGCTTTATCAAGAGCACATCTAATTTCGAAAGGAGAAGAATCGTCGATCCAATAAAGTCTACTTTTGAAATAGGCCATGGAAACAACGTTTCCAACGATCGCATCAAATGCCATACTCAATTCAGGTTCATTGCTAACCAGCCTGACCAAGTTCGTTCTCTTTTCAATGTAAAGGAGAAAGGTTGAAGGAGGCAAGCAGCTTTTGTTATTTCTGTGGAGTGTATAGTGTGAAGAACAGCCACACGAATAAGAAGTTTTGTCACCGAGAATGTGAGGGCGGGCAAAACAAAGTTGCTCACATCCACCATTACGTTTTGCGCATGGATTCCAGCCAGGTTGTCTAGACTCATCAAAAACATTTGAATCCATGACATAGTCTAAGCCTGGCTGAACAATGCCTTTCTCTTCACCTGATAATTTGTTAGCCCTTTCAATCCTTTGTAAATTCCAATCAGCCCAGTATATAAAGTTTTTGTGGATAGCTATGCAAAAAGGATGAGGACTATGGATCAAGGTTTTAACTTCATGATTATTTCCTTCAATTTTAAATAACTGGATACTTTTTGAATCGAGGTTCACCCAATACAATTGGTTGGATGAAAAGTCAACAGTCAAACTATTTGCCCTACCTATTCCACTTAATATAACTTCTCTGTGAGATCCGTCAAGCCAGGACTTTTCTATTTTTGATTTCTTACCCCAGTCAGTCCAAAACATGAATCCTTTATGGGGTAAAAGGGCAATGGACCTGGGATTAGTAATGTTATGCGTCAATAACACACGCCGATATGTTCCATCTAACTTACAAACTTGAATATTATTGGCTCCCATATCTGACCAATATATATTATTTGAGAGCCAATCAATTGCAATTCCATTAGGGAATTCTAATCCATGAGATATTATTTTCTTGAAACCAGTACCATTAATACCACATTCACAAATTTGTTTCGCTGAAATGTCTGTCCAGAACACTTTTTTATTTTTAAAGTGTATGTCTAAAGCAGAAGCTTCTTTAACCATGTTAGAGACAGGGAGCAATGGAACATCTTCAGCTTCAGTTTCTAAGGAAATTCTTCTGATCTCTGATTTGTAGGAGAAGAGTAGAAATTCTTTAGGGTGGATGCAGGTTTTACCGTCTGATAATAATTCCATTTCGTCTGGACAGACACAAACATAGCCTGCTTGCCTAAGCAAACATAGATGAGAGCAGTGACCATTTTTATAACTGCATAAAGTTCTGCCATAGTTTGTTTGTGTAAAATTGATCGCTTTCAAACCCATTAAATCGGGTAAACGCTGAAGTAGAATCTTTCTATCGCTTATATTGTAAATATTAACTCTTTGAATACTTCTACGTTGCCAGTCTGTCCAATACAAGTAATTATTCAAGAGTGTAAATCCAAACGAATGAGGTAGACCACTGGACAACAAAACCATTCTATCGTTCAAGTTATTTAGATTTAGCATTTGAATTGTATCTTTGTAGGCATCATTCCAGTACAAATAATTTTTATTTTTGTCGAGAGCCAATCCATTTGGCCAGCCAAGATCCTTTGATACAATCACTTTTCTATAGGAACCATCAAGATATGCTTGTTCTAGAGCTGGTTCTTCACCCCAATCTGACCAGTACATGTACCCGGATAAAGGATCCAATAATATTGCTCGCGGTTGATCAAGATTATCTCGTATCAATATCTTTCTTGAAGATCCATCAAGTCTAGAAACAGAAATCGTATGCGTGCCTGCATCTGTCCAATATAAATTCCTAGCATACATATCGATAGCTATCCCATCTGGATTTATTATATTCTTGTCAATTATGTAGCTTTGAAGAGAACCATCAATTTTGGAACGTCGAATAGCTTTAATACTTATATCTGACCAATACATATACTCATCAATTGGATCAAAATCAATAGCTATAGCATGTTCAATATTTTTAATGGGAATGATAGTGTCGGAGAAGTCAGATGTATCCAATGAAATGAGTCTAATGTCTGTGCGCCTTGCAATCAACAAAACATTTTTCATACGCGTTTCACATTTCTTTCCATCCGAACCTATTTTTATGCCAGTTGGGCATGCACAACTAAATCTCAATGAAGTAACAGCTGATAGCAGGCATAGATGTGAACAACCAGCATTATCCTTGTTACATATGTGCTCTTTGTACTTCTGTGGTTGCGCCCTTCGATCTATCACATTTATATCCATAGGACTTAACAAGTCTCGAACAAGAGTACTTTTTTCGTTACCCGTAGACTTGTTAGCAGAGTAAATACAGCGCGTTTTCCAGTCTGTCCAAAAAAGTTTTTCACCAAAAATTGCTAAGGAGTATGGATGAGAGAAGGAATGTTCATTCAGTGTAATTATACTCGGTTGAACATCAATATT
The DNA here is from genome assembly GCA_030549495.1 of Nectonema munidae. Lineage (NCBI taxonomy): Eukaryota > Metazoa > Nematomorpha > Nectonematoida > Nectonematidae > Nectonema > Nectonema munidae. Next base: position 67,595 of record JAUIRK010000372.1, read on the forward strand.
GATCAAGGAAGCAACTATTTTGATACAACTGATACGATTAAGCTTAGCATCTGCCCAATATAAACGAGAAGAAGAATAATCTATTGCCAAGCCCGTTGGAATTTCAACTCCTTTATGGATGATAACTCTTCTAGAACTTCCATCCATACTAGCTAGTTCAATTTTAGGATGTTCACCCCATGATGCCCAGAACATGTATAAATGTACCAAGTCAAGTGTAATGGAAACCGGAGAGTCTAAATCCTTCCATATGAGAACTTTGCGAAGGGAGCCATCAAAGTTGCAAACTTCTATTCTATGCTTTTCTGAATCACTCCAATAAAGTTTGTCAGAAATCCAGTCGCATGCTAGACCCTCAGGCGAGTCCAAATCTTTAAGAATAACTTCATTCTTTGCATTTCCAACTTTTAGGCTTCGTGAATAAATAACGCCTCTTGTAGTATCTGCCCAAAAGAGTGTAAAGGTTGAGTAGGAAAATTCAAGTGTCACCGCATCTTCTAATTTATTGACAAATATCGAAGAATTGCCTTTATTTTTGTCATTAACACAAACAAGGCGAATGTCTCTTCTATTCGCTAAGACAAAAGAGATAGCTGGCGCGCAGAGATCAGAGTGAAGATGGAGAAACTTGAAAAAAAGGAGAAGGTTAAGCAAAAGAATTTGATGGCCCATAACAGCCAATCTGCATCTTTGTAAATCTTTTCTTCAGATCAAAGACTACATGTTGTTTTGTACTTCATTGCGTTCAAAAAAAAACACAAATTTCTTTTTAGAATAAAATTGCAAAAATTATTATCTAAAAAAATATATAATTAGGACATATTCAAGAGCAAAATATATAAAGTCTAGCCTTATACCAACACGTAAGGGAACCATCAAAGTGGAGGCTTAACCCATTTTAGATCAATGTTTACAAAGGTAAAGCAGGCAAACTCTTACTTTTAATGAAATTGAATAGAAATCGTCTATTAAACAACCTTAGGTAAGCTTAGTCAATTTTAGTTCAAGCAAAACAGAAGATTTTGACTAATCCCTATTGAATTCCACTGAAAATTCGAGTTTGTCTGCGTTCCTCTCTACAAAAAAAATAGCCCAAAATTGGTTAATCATGATTAGTTGGAGAGAATAGAAACTTGCCGTTATAGACAGTGAGCGATCTTTGAAGAAGGTTTGACTGTATATCAGTGTTTCCCAACATTTTTTGATCAATGAACCGCAAATGATATATGTAAATTCCTTGTGGACCACCAAATTTAATTTAGCCCATTAACGACTACAATAATCAGACGATATCTAATTTAAAGCAGACGATTTGTATTAAAAAGCATCGATAAATGCAGACAATTTTATTTTTGTAAGATTGACTGTGCTCGATAAGTGGTTAAACTAAAAATTGAAAAAAAGACCCCGTTGTTTATGTACATGAAGCTCTGGATAAAAAATGAGCAATATTAATAACATTTTTTATTAACAAAAAACTCTCAATTACTTCCTTTGCCTTGAATATATGCTGCAAAATTGTGAATAGTCAACATCTATGACCAACCTCAATCTTAAACTTACTTCTTCAACCCATTTAAGACCAAGCAAAGCAGACGACCTTGGTAATTCCTATTTAACCCATTTAAGGCCAAGCAAAGCAGACGATATCTAAAAAAACACAGATGATTTATATTCAAAGTCATTGAAAAATAGCAGACGAAGATGAAATTACTTATGTTCCAAAAATGGAACATTGGCCGTAAATGGGTTAATTCCATTTGAAGTAGGAATTCATCTGCGTTCCCTTTGGGAACATTGGTCGTAAATGGGTTAACCCGTTAACGACCAGAATAATCAGACGGTATTTCATGTAAAGCAGAAGATTTGTATTAAAGAGCTTTGATAAACGCAGACGATTTTATTTTTGTAAAGTCGACTATAGTCGACATTGGGCGTTAACGGGTTAATCTATTTCATTTCTTTGTAAATATATCTGCAACTGATGGAAACTCTGCTTCTACAAACTAAGAAATTGTATATAGAATAATACCAGAGGATTTGATTGTCTTATTTGGATGTATCCAAAAACACGTTCATTTTTAATTTCCTTTGAAAAGTACAAAGGTAACAACAGAGGCAAGTGTAGTGCATTAATAAATCTGCTAGGAAGAAATTCAGTAACACTTAAAATACATTTAAATTACAGTCTTTCCAGATGCTTTCCAAGAATCTTCTGAAAAGAGCACTAAGGATTGTTTTCAATCTGAAGTTTCGGATTCATACTAGCTTTTTATTCGCCAAGTTCAACCTTCTCAAGTAGAAGACTTATTTCATCTTGAGTAGGTATTTTTCCCTTTAAAAATTTGAGCGTTCAATTAAACGAAGTTGACAGATTTATTACCTACAAATCCAAAATACCGCACAACACAAGAAACTCGCATCGTCTTAACAGAGTAAAGTATACACTTAAAGATTCAAATATATCTACCTTCAAAAATACATATAACTTTTTTAATAGTAATAAGTTTTCATTTCAAAATTTACACTGTTCTTTAGCTTCTTTTAAAAACAAGGTTAATAAACATTGTCTATTATCTCCCTATAGCTAAAAATGTACACTCTCGCCCCTCTTTTCTTTTTGAACTAGACGTTAAAAAAATGAAAATTTCTTACCGTATACTTTGAGAAAATCTAATGACGGCCGCCATTCCTGGGTTTTGATTTCCTTAAATTAATTATTTAACATGTGCATTTTGATTTGATTGTGAATTTTTTTCACATTTTTGATAATAAATTCTTCTTCAAAAAAAAGACAGACACAATAAACACACACAAACAACTACTACAAATCGTCGTAATATTTTGTTTTGGAAATTTTGATTTAATTGAAGAAAATAATCGCGTGGAGCACGTAAAAATGTCTGTAGACCAGGAGTGGAAAATAAATTATAGGATGAACCACTTTCGGCAACTATGCTGTATATAACACTATTGCAAAGATAGAGAAAGATTGAATACCTACTCTTGAATAAGATTTTGCAACACAATTAGATCAGTAGTATGAGATGGGAAATAAAGATTTACTTGAACTCAAGACCCTGCTAGATTATTATCAAAGTTAGATATCAAGACAATCCTACTCACATTCAAAAAGCATAATAAAAACTATATTTATAATTTGATTACAAGGTATTTTATTTACACAATGTGTTTTGAGCAAATTTCATTGAATTATTAAAAGCTTGAAGCAAAGTAAAAAGAATAATTACATTGAGCAATTCTAGCAATCCTTGCAAGTCGAAGTATGCCTTTTGATGAAAGACTTAGTAATGCTTTTACCCCTTTTTATGCGTTCGTCTTCGGAAATTAACCGCGGGCTTTTCTCTTCGAGTGGGTTATCATATAACTTAAAGCAGGTTATTTTATTTCGTGGGTCAACGGCGATTCATTGTGCCTGAAAGAGTTACAATAATTTCTTTGTAGTGTAGATACTCGAAATTTGCACAGAACAAAACTAATATCATTAATTCTATTAGAATTTAAAACCTGACATTTAATTAGTAAATTTCAAGATTATTATATAAGCTCATGGCAAATGCGTACATCTATATATACCATCTATACTAGAATATTTATTTAGTCTTTTAAAATACAAGGAATCAGAGGTGCAACTTAGTAGTGGCAGTGGAGTAATTCATCGGTTGAATGTCTTCCTTGTCCAACGCACAATATAAACTATTCTCATGATAATTCAAAATCGGATAAGTCGAAATTTCGTTTAACTCAAAGTTGAATCGCGGCCCCAATCCCAGCCGTATCTCACACATGCTAAATTATTCGTTTAACTCAAAGTTAAATGCTTCGTTTGGCTCCATTAAATTAGCGCATCGGGACGGCGGTATCACAGGGGAGCCAAGATCAAAAATGTATTCATTTAACAAAATTCGGAACCTCGTAGTAGATGACACTGCACCTTCGTTTAACACGAAATAATTTGAGGGTAGCCAGGACTTCAAGTTATCGGTTATTTACTGTATATGTTGAAAACACCATTCCGTTTCAAAATTTATCCGTTGAATAACTTATTTATGTTTACGGTTCGTCTAGATATGTGCATTGGGATCGTAGCAATGGTGGGAAGGGTTATTAAGAAAAGAATTTAAAAAATCAATCTGAAAAGTAGCTCGTCAATAAAAAAGTTCGAAAAAGTCTATAGCATTCAGATGCAGAGCCAGCAACAGAGTTGACATAGCAAGGTAGGCTAACATGATTCACTACAGGGGCGTAGCCAGACGGGGCAGTGCCCCCCCCCCCCCCAAATACCTTTTCTGCCCTCCCCCCCCCCCCCCCCCAAATACCTTCCAATATGCTTGCCCCCCTAACTTCCATTTTTGGCTACGCCACTGATTCGCTATTCAGTAATAAAAGAGCATATAATACAAAAATTTTAGAAACAAATCTGAGTAAATTTAAACTAAAGAACAGAATAAACACTCAAAAAATTCCATGCCTATAAATAGTCAACTGTTTAACCCATTAGTGCCCAGCTTAATAAAAAGTATGGAAAAAAGTTAAACTTGTGAAGTAGACTAGTTTTAAATTTAATTAAACTAAAATAACAAAAATTTAGACATCAAAACTTAAGTAAGAAAGACACAGGATGTTCCTGTAGAGAAACAATGGGCACATGCATACATTATTAAAAAGATAGACATTATGGTTTTGATAAACTAGTTTACGTAACACACTAATCTTCAATTTATCAAAAATGACACAAGTGTTTTGCAAGCACATCAATCACTTTGTTTGCTCTCCTTTATAAAAATTATTTTTTTCTCCTTGTTACTTTGATTTTGTTTCATTATCCTCACAATGTCTTACTCTGAAAGTGATAATAACAATGAAAATAAAGAGACCGTTTCAATGCTTACTCTTTCTAAGTCTATTGATACTGTATTAGAGTGTGACAATGAAAATGATACAGGTATAGTAATTCTGCCACCTGAAACAAGTGATGGAATTTTGACTGACTTGAAGGAAGAAGATGATAATGATCCAACAACAAACTTTTACCAAACGATGTTTCAGGCAGATGTTTTTTTGACTCCTAAAAACCAATTTAAAAGTCTCCCGTCATGTTCTAAAAAAGTGAAGGAAGAACTACCCAAATGGAAAAAATCAAAATATTTAGAGCCAATTAGACATGAAAGTATGACTCGCATAAAGTTTAAAAATTCTGAATTGGAAGACAAATCACCAGCTGAACTGTTATGATGATATATTGAAAATGATATTGGAAGAATCAAATAGATATGCTGAACAGAAAAATCATGTATTGGATGTGAATAAAATGGAGTTACACAAGTTTATTGGGATAATTTTGTTGACAGGCTGCAACACCAGACCTCGTCAGAGAATGTATTGGAAGAAAGATTTGTTGTGAACTTGTAGCAAAACAGATATCAAGAAACAGATTCGAAGAGATAAAAGCATACATCCATTTTGCAGATGATGAAAATTTAGAAAAAAATAATAAACTTTCGAAAATTCAAAAGTTACAGAACCTTTTGAACAAGGATTTACAACAGTTAGGCGTTTTCAGCGAAAAACTCTGCATTGACGAGCAGATAGTACATTTTTTTGAAAACATTCCGCTAAAATGTTTTTGAAAGGAAAGCCAATCAAATTTGGGTTCAAAAATTGGGTCCTTGCTTCATCAACAGGTTATCCTTTTTGTTTTGAAACATACACCGGTTCTTCGAGCAATCACAAGTTTCATAGCTTGGGAAGAAATGTTGTTATAAATCTTTTGTCACAAGTTATTGAAAATCCTTCTTGACAACTTTTTCACTTCGTATGATCTTTTAAAAGAAAAGGATTTAAAGCCATTGGTACTCTTAGAGAAACCGCATCAAAAAGTGCCCACTGATACCATCAAAAAAAAATTAACAGAAATGAATATAGAGATTTTTATGATTGCTATATTGATGGAGATGTTGCCATTGTACAATGGAAAGATAGCAAAGTTGTATTGCTTGGATCAAACTATCTTACAATCGATCCAATATTTGCAACAATAAGATACAGCAAGAAAATGAAAAAAAGAGTAGAAATTTCTCAGCCAGCATGCTTTCACGAATATAACATTGGAATGGGAGGTGTGGATTTACTAGATCCTTTTGTTAGTCAATACCGCCCAATTATCAAATCCAAAAAGTGATATTGGCCACTTTTTATAAACACACTTAGTATTGCAACTGTAGCAGGTTGGAGACTCTACGTTGAACTTGATTGCTTTCCAAATAAAGACCTTTTAACATTATTTTTTATTAATTTATTTATTAATTTAGTTATTCACTAAAACAAGAAATCACAATACATCAGGGCCAAGTGGAAGAAGATTGACTACCTTGAAAGTTGGTTTACATCATCCTATTTCAGCGAAAAGCCAAGGAAGATGAATGCTAAATAAAAAAATACAGTAAAAATGTGTGCTACTTGTAACGTTAGATTGCATCCTAATTGTTTTTTCAATGATCATAATAAATAATTAAGTTTCTCATTTTTATACTTTCCAAGTGTGATAAAATTAGACAAAGTTCCATATATGCTCAATGTTCCTCTAGAGGAACATGATAGATTGTCACAATTCTATGAGATAAAAAATGAAGATAAATGTTTTATAAAGTATTTTTTAGAAAAATACTTTATTTAAAATGTTTTCTTACATATGGTTTTATAAGATGAATGTTATACACAAATATAGAGAGGTTTCTGAATGTTAAACTTGAAATAAAAAAAATTATGAAGTTTGTAGTTAAAAAAATCATGTCAGAATATTTTTTGGATTTTCCTTTAATAAAACGTTATAAATCCTTTTTGTATTTTAATATGAAACTCTCAATTTTTTGAGCTTAGATTAGAGTGAAATTGATTGAGTCTGATTTTGGCAGAGAAATCCAGCATGAAACAGAATTTTGTTCATCAAAATTTTGTATTAGTTAATCTTAAGCGCTTTTTTAATCAAGTAATGCTCATTCATCGCATATGTGCGAAGTACAAGATAGAATATTTTTGCAAGAAACAATTTGAATTTTGCTTATCTATTTTCATGATGTTGATAAAAGTATTCTACTTGTAAAAACTTTTTATTAAGAACTAGTGAACATTACAATTACTTCTAATTCTACCCTCACTATTCATTAATTTTCCCAAAAAAAGATAAAAAAATTGGATTATATTCATTAAATTCGTCAAACTGATTTTTATAAGTGAAAACCACATCACAAATATGCACAGAACATCTAAATTCTAAGGCTAATGTGTTGACTGCAAATCTCATTATAATTATAATCATTCTAAATGAATCAAAACTGCGTACCTTACGCCTGGCACCCTGGACGATTGTCTAATTCGGTTTGAGGTGTATTCATGTCAACGTGGAGAAATCATAACTTGATTGAGGAAAGAGAAAGAAAGCGTAAATTACGCAAAAAGAAATAATGAAGTGTTGATCCAAAGATAAGTAGCACAAGGAAATTGATGAGAAGAAGGATATGCTTGAAATTTTGATAACATCAAGATCTTAATCACTAAAATTAGTTTCTTGTCTTTAATGCCCCCCCCCCCCAAATTTCGAATAACACTTCAAAACGCCCAAAACTTTATAATACAGGAATGGGAAATTGGAATAAAAAATACAGCAAATCATTATTACTATATTGTTTAAATTTTTATTGATGATATATTAATACAAATAAATGCTGTGCCCATTGCGAATCGCTCATCTCCCCCCCCCCCCTCTTGGTACGCCACTGGGTAAAGCAAATGTGGAGAATAAGGAATAATATTTTTAATTAGTTGGTTTTGCATCCAAAAAATAACTTTATCTAGGAAAAGACTTATCCAATAGAAAGCACAAATGGACAGTTTAACAATTTCAATATTAATTCAACAATTAAGAACAATATTTTGTTCGTGCAAATTTCGAGTCTCTACACTACCAGTAAATCCTTGTAACTCTTTCATGCACAATGAATCGTCGTTGACCCACGGAATAAAATAATCTGCTTTAAGTTATATGATAAGCCATTAAAAAAGAACATAACCCTAACTCAATAACCAAAAAACATAAAGAACAGCAATACGGAATTATTCTCTTGCACAATATGTGAAGAATACAATTGTTGAAAAGCCCTTACTTAGATAGTAGAAAATGATGGCGAAAAGGATAGGAGTTAAGATTAATGATTAGTTAGCGTGTAAAACATCTCTTTTTGTAGTTTTGCTATTGGTGATTATCCAAAAATTGCAGATATTGATTCAGAAGTATGTGTGAATATAAATTTTGTGTTATACATCTAGCTCAAATACAAATAGCTTTAACTCATGAAACTTTGGGGAAATGCTGTGTTATCACCACAGGCAATATAAACGACCTTGTCAATCTTTTTGGGTTCGTGTGCAAATTGATAAATGCTACTGATCTCTAATCCGAAAACGTTTAAAATCTTAGAAGTCTAACCACGATGAGCATGTTTTCAATGAATCAATTTTACATGCTTATCACTTCAAAATAAAAAAATCATTCCTATCCTAAAGCTTTTAATTAAATATTGTTCGAGAGATAAAAAAAACATCAGACACTCAATTAGTAAATTTTGATTAATTTTCGTTCACTGATAAATCTCATGAAGCAGCTCTGGATTCTAAAATAGTTTACCTTTTTTTCGTGTGTGCTAAAGTTATGATAAATTATGTATGAATCTCAAATCTACTTTCTTTTTTAGATATTTTAATGAAAAATATATTTGTATTGGCCTTCTAGAAAATCAATGAAGCGAGAAAAAATGAACATAAAAATTACATCTTTAATTAATCAAGAGAAAAACTTGCTGTCACCTTCGCGTATAAAGATTGAAATGATAAAGAAATTTTGTCAATAATTCTTGTCTAGGACTGGCTAACATTAGGTCTATAGAACGCATGCCGGCCCCTACTTTTATTTTAATTCATCCAATATTTCAGATTTCGATGTACTTTTTCTGTCTTTGGAAGGAAATCGTCTCGACACGGAGTCGTAGCACAGTCTTCTAAATATCACGCCCAACGTGCTACACCACCAAGGTCTGCTTTTTTCAGTGAAATATCCCATATGTAGTTGTAGTTATGTAGAACGCTCGAGGAACGGTGTTCAATCTGGAAAAGTTTTATGGCTTTTAGTTAACAGTAGTAAAAAAAATATACATTTGTTTACAATACTAACTAATTTATTAACCAAATAGCATTATAACTATTGTTAAAGAACTATTACTACCAGAGTTGCAGAGTCAAAGGTGAAATACAGATATCCGATTCGGGCCAAGTATTAAAAAATCAGAATTCGGTTCAAATACTAAAAAACTTAATATATTTAACGCTTGCTTACAAAAACGAAAAATATATAAATAAATTTTTTGCACATAAATAACATCAAAAGTCTTGCAGTGAATCTCTAGATACTGCCTTTCCGTGGCGGAGTTGTTTCAAACTAGCGATCTAGAGGTGAAAAGCGAATTAGTAGGCGCTTTAACCTATACAGCTTCGGGTAGAGCATGCTCGTTACCATTGCCTGGCAGATGTTCTAGGAGAGAGCAACTCTGATTTCAAACTACCGCTGCCTTGTGGGATAGCTTTCTAAAGTTTTCCAGCCCCTAAAACAAAATGGTTGACGTTAGAAAGAGCATCCGGCTATAAAACTACGCTTCAATTAAAATGCCATGATCTAAAAAACAATAATGAAGGTCAAATAAACTCAATTAGGGCTGGTGGTTATAGATAGGTGGTCGTTCAAACAAGTTTGAAATATGGTAAATAAACGTGATTTTCATCAGACTCTTATTATAAAGAATTTATAAAAAGACAAACGCGTAAAATCATAACTCAATATTCTAATTTTAGGAGTAGGAGGTGGGAAATTTTTCGGAATCCATATTTTCCCGACATTTTTTCTATAATATAGTTTTTGCACAGTGTGAAATGTGAATGGTGTTTACTTAGAAGTATCACACCAAGAATATTAACTCACCTCATACAGGGGCGGATACAGAACCTCTTTAATCGAGGTATATTGAAGGCTAAAACTTTCAAAAATATTTTGTAGTATATATCAATGTTCAACATCTCTTTTCATAATTATTCTATACTAATTAAATATTTATTTAAAATAGAAATATCAAAATTATTTAGCTAAGCTTTGGAAAGATGACGGGTCGGTTAGGAGGGCTAGAGCCAACTTGCCCTCCTCTGTATCCGCCCCTAACCCTTTCATCTAAGTACAACTCTTCTAACGAAGCATCAATATTCTTATAAATTAGAAATGTGGGAGGTAAAGCCCAGATGGTCATTCATCATAGCGTCAGGTGCATATTCTTGAATTTGTACACACTTTCTAAGAAATGCTAAATATAAGTGTGGTAGTGTTAAAAAAATTAGGCATTTCATTTTAAAAGTGTTGTTAGCCTTAAAGAGTCGAGAGAAAACTTCACGTATTTTAAATCAATGAAGCTTGAAAGAGTTCACGAGAGAAGGAAAGAACACTTGATTACACGAACACAATTAGATTAGAAGTGATAAAAGAACGCAGGAGTTTGAATAGCAGTCAGTAATCATGTTACAACAGCGTAGCAAGAAAGAATGATTGCTCATGAAATCAGCGAATCAGGTGAGTGAGAGATGTTTCAAAGCGAATCAGCTCCTTCTATTGAGTTAGGCTTTGGAAATTACGAAAAAAGATAGGATGAAACGGCCATTCTATTTGTTTAGTGACAGACGCGAGTTAGCAGTTTAAAAACAAGGAACAGTGGCATGAGTAAACAACTACAAAAGCTCATCAACACTCACAATCCAAAGTAAATTCGAGAAGTATGAAATTAAAAGATATAATTGCATGGTAGTAGAAGAAGTAACGTGTAAGCATCGCAAATATATGCTATGAAGAAGTATAGGAAATTTTATTTGCGGAACTAAATATCACTATTTACAGAAGAAAGTTACTTACTCACGATTAATGTTTGTAAAAATATCAAACTTCAAACTTCAGCTCAACAGTTTGAAAGTAGCAACGATAAGATTATAAAAACTAGGCGCATGATCGAAGCTTTAAAATTTTTATTTAAAAATACTGCCAGTACTTTGCCAACTTTGAGAAAGATGAAAGCACATGGTAAATGAAAGCGGTATAGAGTGTTCATTGAGAAATAAGTTTATTAAATTTGGTTACAGAGTTTTTTGGTTAAAATAATATTGGTTCTGGTTACATAAGAACTTTTGAAATTTGTCAGGGTTAAAAAATGGTCTAAAGTCCTATTTTCCAAAAAATTTGGAGTTAGCGCTGATTTTATCTCGTCTCTTATAGATGAAGATAGCAGACATACTCATTTATTTACTGACAATTACATGCATGCCAACTACCCCAATTTTCCCTAGATTATACCGATTTTGGCACTTCAAATCGATTTCGAGATAAAAATTTTTAGTTCTATTAATGACAACTTCTTTATGCAAAGCTTTTATATTATATTCAAGAAAAAAAAGTTTTACTGATAAGAGAAGAGATTAAGGAAATTTTAGACGAGTAGAGAAAAAAAATTTGTGGAAAAGAAAATGTCTTCCGAAGCAAGAAGATAGATCAAATTGGGCTTTTTTGGAAGATAGAATTAAGTGAACAAGATGTGCTTTCCGTAAATCATAATATTCCAGTTTAAATTATGATATTTCTTTGCACGTAAGATATTTTAGTTGTTTGCATGAAAAATAAAATTATGTTTACAATCAAAAATTTTGTATAATAATAAAATACAGAATTATTGCGCAAATATGCATACATGTCTGGGCCTTTTTAGGATTTTATTAGTGGGGCATGTGTCACAATTTAAAAACTAAAGTTCCTTATTAATATTTTTAGTACCTTGAATGTATACAAACTACTTATTTATCAAAATATGAATATTCCCATATATGCTAGTTTTGTTTTTAAATTTTTAAAGAAATATGTCTTTATTTATGGAGCTCAAAATTAGTCACTAAAAGAAACTGATAAACGAAAACTACTAACAAATGAGATGAGAATGTTAAGAATGATTTGCGGACTAACTTTGAAAGAGAAATTTGAAGGCGTGATTGATATCAACAAGTTTATAAAATCGCAAAGACTCAGGCGGTTTGGACATGCTTGCAGGAGAAATAGTGGCGAGCTTATAAACGATGCTCTAGAATTCAGTTTGTAGAGGAAATAAAGGTAGACCTAAACTGAACTTGATGCAAAACATTAAGAAGGATATGAAAAGTTAAGGACTTAAACTGGATGATGAAAAAAACAGGAGATATATTCTCTTTCTACATCTAGGGCCGATATTCTCAACTGAAGCATGACCCGGATTATTTGATTGTACACACTGAAAAAGATTACAAAAGAAATATAAATATTTGAACTTATAAATTAGAGAATAAAAAATTTTATTTGAGTGAACTTTATAGAATTAATTTTGAACTTAAAAAGATCTTGCTATCAAGTAGAGATGCGTAATGCGTTTATGCCAGAATTACATAATTCTTGTTTTTTTTATTTTTAAAATTTTGAAAAAAAATAATTTAAACGTATATGAATGATTTTCATCTTAATTTATATCGGTTTTTAACACGCTGTTGCGAAAATGTAACAAGCGTAATATAGAGGTAGACACTAAATTCAGTTTCTAGATCATTTATATAAATTAAACTTTTTTTCAAAAATGAATCGCATATTTTACCAAAAATAACTTAAGAATACAATTGAACATAATTTTTGTTAGCTGAAACCGTAGAATATACTCAAAATTAAGTTTCCCCGCTAAATAGTCTTGAAAATGAGGGAGATGTAAAACTGTTTAACAGGATATAAAATCTCCTTAATACTTGGAAATGGCGTTAAAGAAAAAAGTTTGATAATTATTCGGAAGCCGATTTTTTGCAGCATTAACGATTAAATAAGACTATTTGAAAGATCATACAACTTAGAGATCACATACAGCCTTTTCTGTTCCATCAATAATGACAATAATTCCCTCCTAATACAATTTATGTGCAACATATGATGAAATATCCTAGGAAAAAATGATGATAAGACTAATAATAATAATTCATATACATTACGAATCAACATCTGTCAATTAACCTAAAACTTTGATGACTTCAAGGATGAAATTTAATATCAAGGAATCTTTCTTGCGTTGATATTATATAAATTCCAAGAACAAAGAAATTTCTTGAGATGCTGCCTTTGTTATAACACACCATAACCAAAGCTAATTAGTCAAAACATTAAACATATAGGCAATATAATCTCTTCATACAATTGATAAGAATTCAAAATAAAAGCATAGTACTTTCATTCCATAGTGAATTTTTTAAAAGGCACAAATCATACGAGATTAATTAAAAAAAGGTAATGAAATGAAAATTCATTTTCTAACAAATTTCTTTTTTTTAGTTGCCGTATCGCATCCAAGGGAAGAATAATCTCCTATAATTGAACAAGAGAGATGGTTGGGATAGTCACGATGGGGTTTCGAACCCAGACCATCTGGATTGAGACCCTAGGTTCCCACCACTAGGCCATCTGCCGAAAAGTTAACAAACTCTTTAAGAGTTTATTTTTTTTAGACAAATTTCTTTAAAAAGAATACATAAAGTCCCAGGGAGAAAGGAGTCCCAGCTAAAAGGAAAGGGTATTTACTAAAAACTCTCCACATATTTTAATTTTTACTAACTAAAATAAAAATAAGGTATTTGAAGTATATTCATATACTTGATAGGACTTTTGCCTAATTAAAATAATTAATTGTAAAACAGGACATTTGTCTAGTAATAAACACTTTTACGCTGGCAGAGATTTTTCTGTAATGACATAATTTATATAACTAACTACGCCCTAATATATTTATTTTTTTTTAATTTTAAATTTATAAAAATAATGCTTTATGAATTTATTTTTTATTCAAAAAATAGTTTTCTTATATTTGTTTTCAAAAATTATTAATTAAAAAATCTAAAATAGTTATTTTTATTTTATATTTATATATACAAAAAATACATATTATCACCACTCATTCAAGTTTTTTTACAGCCCACAGAAATTTTGTGCCCCAGATAGACCTGACCAAGGCAGACTTCAATAATCCTTTAAATAGTTTTCATATGCATAAGGAGTACATACCATTTCGTACCAAAATTGTATATAAATTTTGTCACGAAATGTTTAAAATGGGTTCGAAACGTGTTGAACTCATGTTTCAGATACAAAATCCATTATACTTAATAGTGTGAGGGACTCAAACCGTCTCTACCTCGACAAACATTTTTAAAACTGATGTTATACACTTTTTTATATCTATTGGAAGCTGAAAAAAATGAGTAGTAAAAGTTTCTAATAAAAATCAAATTTTGAGTGATGAACATTCCTTAATTTTTCTTTAACTTTAAATTTTAGGGTATCATGAATATAAGACCAAACATCACGCGAGAAAAGACATTGTTCATTTTTGAAGAAATTTTGAAAATTATTTCATTTAATGAGAACTACTAAAATTTGTCTCTAGTTAATTTACACATAAAAATATGTAGATAATCTTTTTTTTGGCTCTTTTATGAAAAAAACATTTGAAATAGCCAAAAAAAAAAGGTTGAAAATAACGAAATAAATGTTTTTAAAATATAAAAAGATTAAATTGAACGAAGGAAAATATTGGCAAAAAGTAAAAATAAAGATATTAATATTGAACACCTTTTATGTGAAAATAATTAAATTGAAGGTTTTAACCCTATTAGTGCTGGGGGGCGTAAAACGCCCCCCCCTTCACTAAAAAATTTATTGTAGAAAATTGGCTGAATCATATCCCTTCAAATTTTGTGACTTTTCCTAAAATCGCTAGCTGCATCTTTTGAAACCATTTTCATGGTAGTTGAATGACCCTTTCATGTCCAAAACTGTCAATCAAAATCAAAAATTAAAATTTTTCAGCAAAATTTTGACATTATCTGTACTTAACCTTATAACTTAGGATCTATATTATATAATACCCTGAAAATTTATAATTATATACAGTTTGGAACGCATAACACTTTATATATTTAATTTTTTCAATAATCATGGCTACTTTTTAGAAAATGTCAATCAAAATTTTGATTGATCAAAAATGTATCTAATAAAATATACCCTCAAATTTTACATAAAATATATGTTTTTATACTAAATCGGTCATGTTGTTTTCATTTCTGGACTCATTTTTTACATTTAGGATTTGAAAATACCTATAAGTGTTAATCAAATTTGCGGTTTACTTCTGAAAATTGTCTCTAAAAACATTCCTTCACATTTTACATAAAATATGTGTTATACTAAATCGGCCATGCTGGTTTCATTTCAGGACTCATTTTTTACGTTTAGGATCTGAAAATACCTATAAGTGTTAATCAAATTTGCGGTTTACTTCTAAAAATTATCTCCAAAAACATTCATTCAAATTTTACAATGGAATATATCTGTTATACTAAATCAGCCATGCTGGTTTCATTTCTGGACTCATTTTTTACGTTTAGGATGTGAAAATACCTATAAGTGTTAATTAAATTTGCGGTTTACTTCTAAAAATTGTCTCCAAATACATTCATTCAAATTTTACAATGAAATATATGTTTTTATACCAAATCAACCATGTTGTTTTCATTTCTAAACTCATTTTTCACATTTAGAGGTTTTAAAATATCTGGCAATGTCAATCAAATTTGCGGTTTACTTCTAAAAGCTATCTCCAAAAATATTCTCTCAATTTTACATGAAATAAATGTTTTTATACCAAATCAATCATGCTGTTTTCATTTCTGAACTCATTTTTTACATTTAGGATGTGAAAACACTTATAAGTGTTAATGAAATTTGCGATTTACTTCTAAAAATTCTCTCCAAAAACATTCATTCAAATTTTACAATTAAATATATTTTTTTATACCAAATAAACCATGCTAGTTTCATTTATGAACTCAATTTTTGCAGTTTGAATTTGAAAATACCTATAAGTATCAATCAAATTTGCGTTTAGTTCTAAAATTAGTTTTCAAAAATATTGATTCAAATTTTATGTGAAATATATGTTTTTATAGCAAATAGGTCATGATGATTTCATTTCTGAACACAGTTTTCGCATTTAGAGGTTTTACTGCTAGTGGCAATCAAATTTGTGGTTTAGGTCGTAAAACTATATCCCAAAATATTCTCTCTAATTTTATATGAAATATATGTTTTTATACCAATTCGACCATGATAATTTTTATTTCTGAAATCATTTTTTGCATTTAGAGGTTTTAAATGTCTGAAAGTATCAATCAAATCTTCGATTTACGTCTAATGTCTACAGAAATATTGTTGAAATTTAAATAAAATATCTGTTTTTATGCCAAATGGAAGATGCTGGTTTCATTTTTGGACTCAGTTTTGGCATTTATGGCTTTAAAATATCTGAAAGCTTCAATCAGATTTGCGATTTACTTCTAGATACTGTCTTCAAAAAAATAAAATATCTGTTTTATACCAAATCGACTATGCTTATTTTATTTCTGTACTGGATTTTGGATAATACGGTTAAAAAATATCTCGAAGTGGCAATTGAATTAGTAATGTATGTCTGAAAATCAGTTCTGTAAAAAAGTTTCAAAAAATGGCTGCATATTAGATATATAGTGAAAATATACTTTTTTTTGTATATTTTGGCTTATAATACTTTCTACAATCATCTTGAGTAACAAAACGTATTATAAAATCTTTTGAAAATTTGTATGAGAGAAGAAACGAAGTTGAAAACTAATTGAAAAGAAAACATGTGATCAAAACAAATAATTAAAAAAAATATGTATCTTGACTAAATGGAACATCTACCATGTTCTAATGAACTAGGAAGTGGTTTAATTATATAATAGATGCTTCAAAAAGATTTTGACTGTGAAAAAGAAGTTCCTCTTTTACAAATGAAAAATTTTAAATCTATCTAGCTTATCATCTAGGATTACAATTAACATTTAGCTAAGATGGGTAGGAAATCTGAAAATTTAGAATAGGTCAGATTTATCAAAAATGGCACAGATGCCAATATGTGAGAATTTAGTCACTATCAAGATATTTTTAATTTAAATTGAATTTGTCCATCTTTTTCCTTTTGCGTCAAAGAAATAATTTTTTAGATGAAGAACGTGGACAACTTTTTGTAATTGAACAATGAACATCACGAATGATTCATCAGAAAAAAATCTTTAAAATGAGATTGGTTGACAAATATTCAGGCCTGATAATAAAATACACGATACTGATAAAAGTCTAAGATCATCAAGAAGATTCTTTAACCAGAATTCTTTGAGAGAGGAAAAAATAATTTTATTATTATAAAAAAATTTTCGAACACACATTAAAGAATATAAATTTCTAATGAAAAAAAAGCTACCAAGAAAGGATCATCATTGAAAGAATAGCAAAATTACATACTGTAAATTATAATATGACGTAGAGACTACAAGTCGATAACGAATTTGTAGCCAAAAAGATGGAGGTCCTATCGAGTTACATAAGTTACTGTAGAATGAAATATTTTGAGTGAATTATCGATTTTTTTGACAGGTTTTATTGATTTCATAAAAAATGACATCACCATTAAATTCTACATACTTGAAATGTATAAAAAACTTTTTATAAGAATAAAAATTTTAATTTTGACATGGGCTGTCATATTTAAATTATTTTGTCAGGTTTGACTAATTTTTTATATAAAAAAAAGGAATATAATCAGTAAACACAGCCTACTTGAAAATGGGTATATGTGTGTAAAATGCCATACACGGTAAACTTCATCTCCCTATACTTTCTATTAAACGTAATTCTCTAATTCAAAAAACCATGACTGATCCTTTCTTTTTGGGATAAATCAATTTTTTGACAGTTTTGATTAATTTTCATAAAAAAATGAATATCACCACTGAATTACGCATGCTTAAATGGGTATATATGTATAAAAAACTTTATATTATTACTTAAATAAAAAGTTTCGTTTTTGAGATGAGCTGTCATATGTAAATCACTTTTTTGACAGGTTTGAATGATTTTTATAAAAAAAATGAATATCACCACTAAATTCAGCATGCTTGAAAATGGATGTGTAAAAAACATTATATAATTATTTAGATTAAAAGCTTCTTTTCGAGATAAGTTGTCACATTTAGATCAATTTTTATATTATTACTTAGATAAAAGGTTTTTTTTGAGATGAGCTGTCATATGTACATCACTTTTTTGACAGCTTTGATTGATTTTCATAAAAAATGAATATTACCACTGAATTCAGCATAGTTGAAAATGGGTATACATGTGTAAAAAACTTTATATAATTATTTAGATAAAAAGTTCCTTTTTGAGATGGGCTGTCACATTTAGATCAATTTTTTGACAGGTTTGATTGATTTTCATAAAAAATGAATATCACCGCTGAATTCAGCATATTTGAAAATGGGTATACATGTGTAAAAAAACTTTATATACTTATTTAGATAAAAAGTTTCTTTTTGAGATGGGCTGTTACATTTAGATCAATTTTTGACAGGTTTGATTGATTTTCATAAAAAATGAATATCACCACTGAATTCAGCGTAGTTGAAAATGGGTATACATGTGTAAAAAACTTTATATAATTATTTAGATAAAAAGTTCGTTTTTGAGATGAGCTGTCACATTTAGATCAATTTTTTGACAGGTTTGATTGATTTTCATAAAAAAATGAATATCACCACTGAATTCAGCATATTTGAAAATGGGTATACATGTGTAAAAAACTTTATATAATTATTTAAATAAAAAGTTCCTTTTTGAGATGAGCTGTCAAATATAAATCAATTTTTTGACAGGTTTGATTGATTTTGATAAAAAATGGACATCACCACTGAATTCAGCATAGTTGAAATATATATGTAACATTAAAAATATTTATAAAAACTTATTAATATTTGAGAAAAATAGGGGGGGGGGGGCACTTTACGCCCCCCCCCCCCTCCCAGCAGCACTTGAGCGGACAAATTTTGCCTAGCACTAATAGGGTTAATAGATTCTAAATTTATAAGAAACATGAAATCATGATACTTTGACTAACTTTGGAAAGAACAATCAATTTTTAATTATTTAAAAAAATTTTAGTCAAAATTAAATTTTCTGTTACAATTCCATTAAAATAATACAGAGGTGAGTACTTCGGAGAAATTTGATAATTTATAGATTAACCCTTTGTAGACCAGAATTTTGAAGAATAATCGTCTGCTTTTTTTAATGGAATTTTGTATGTTGTAAGCAGACGATTATTATTTCTTGGTACACCGGTGTCACATAAAGCCTCAAAGAGTTAAAAAATTGAAGTTTTATTTATTTTTAATTCGGTACATCTTTAAATATTTTAGATAAATAAATTTAGTCATATGAAAAAACAATATACAAAAAAAATTATCACCTTTTTTATTCATACTACCCAGAAAAATTAAGAAAGTAATGTATAACCTTTTGAGCACCAGTGGGACATCAGTGTCCCAAGAAATGAAAATCGTCTGCTTTGAATATATAAAATTCAATTGAAAAAGAAACAGACGAATCGTCTTCAAAAAAGGGATAAACTAAATTTATGACAATATTCTCTTATAAAATAAATATAAAACTAAAGATTCAATACAATAAAAAGAGCTAAAAACTCTTTTTTATAAAAAAATTTTTGATTCAAATGGTTGCCTTTCTATTGCGAGGAATTTAAATATACAATTTACAAAACTACACACAGTCAAACTCGTAAATTCGAAAAGAGCATTTAAAAAATATTCGGATAGTGAAAAGAACAATCATTTTGCTGTCAAATTTTAAGAGTTAATATAATACCACAATGTTACTGAAATATTATCAATACGACTCAAATACTTTAACAAAAACGTTAAATGCTCATCTTTTTACCTTTCCCCTATTCAAATGTGAAAAGTGAAGTTAACCCGTTAACGACCAGAATAATCACACGATATCTAGTATAAAAGCAGATTTGTATTAACCCTTTCGTGAACAGTGTATCATATATGATACATAAACAATTTTACATTCGTCTTCTTTTTCAAATAGTTTTGTATATGAAGCTTCTGCTTTTTAATAAATATCGTCTGATTTTTCTGGTCACGAAAGGGTTATTAAAAAGTATAATAAACGCAGAAGGTTCACATTTTTGTAAATTCGACTTATGTCGATAACCGGTTAAGAAATTGGATTAACCAGGGTTGAGTGTATTTATTATTTGCTCCTTTTTGAATATTTTTAGGGAATATTAACCCATTTTGGGTTGGATTATCTTTCCTGTAGGTAGAGAAACGCCAACGAACTCGAATTTGAAATGGAGAAGTTCAATAAAGAATAATCAAAATGGTTTGCTTTGAGCGAACTAAAATGGGTTAAAGGGAAATAATAAAGAATTTTACACAAAATTTATCATTATTAAAATAATATTTTCTCAATTTTAATGTATAGACGCAGGGGTTCTTAAACTGGGGGTCATGAGCTCTTTTCTGGGGGTCGTGGAGGGTCTAACACAGAGAAGCGCTTCCAATTGTGTTCCGTGTGCTGTGGAATACACGTAAATTTACAGCTCTTTAATTTGTTTCGGTTTTTTCACTGTTGTTTAATTTGTTTAAAGCGAGTATTGAAGGCTGATTGTTTCATATCTTTCCGTATTGTGGTTTTATTTTTTCCTCTTGAGCTCTTTTAACCCTTTCGATTCAAAATGCGAGCACACCCACTTTAAACATCGAACTAATAATGTTCTGCATGCGGGTCTGATAAACATCATTTTAAAAACATTTTATTTGTGTTGCTACAACGCGGCAGTGCTCGCGAGGCGCGCCAAAACCCTCTGATGCCGCTCCGACCAAGTACAAGTCAAAACAAAACATTTCCTCAACGCCCGTGTTTCCCCGACCCACAGTGAGTCACTGACTTGGTCTGATATTTTTATGGTTTTGAAATAGATTTAATAGATTTTAATGGCATGTCATTAACTAATTTATATATCGACTTTTTTAGTATGAAATAGGGAACAATGTGATAAGTTAATTAGCGTTGTAAATGAGATAATAATATGATAAAAAACCCAAAACTCAATGGTGTCACTAACTCTTAGGACGCCAAGTGATCTAATCCAAAATATTCAGTTTTATCAGCAAGTTTTTCCCTCTTGGCGAGATGTGATGTGCATGGAGATATCCCTCTAAAATTAAGATACTTTTTTTCTATCCTTTTTATATACAATAAGTATTGTGCATGCAGTGTGAATGTATGAGAGGTGAACCCAACCATTATTTAGAATTTTGTTATTTTTTATGTTTTAGTTTGTTGTAAGATTCTTTTCATTTCTAATGATTGACAACTTTGTTTGCAGATGTCAAAGAAGAGCACATACAACGAGAGTTTTCTCAGCTTTGGCTTCTCAATTATAGTGAACAATGGCATGCAGATGCCACAGTGCTTCATCTGCAAGAAAACACTTGCTAACGAGAGCACGAAGCCTTTCAAGCTGAAGGAACACCTCACCAAGGTACATCCGGAACTGGCCAACAAGGATTTGGCATACATCAAAATCAAGGAACTTCAGCTCAAACGGTCTAGATTGGATCATGGAACATGAGTTCTCTTTCAACCCAGCAATGTCGTCAAGGCATCGTACAAAATCTCCCTTCTTATTGCAAAGCAGAAGTCACACACAATTGGAGAGAAGCTTGTTAAAACTTGCATGACAGGGGCTGATCGTCTTGTTCTTGATCAGAACTGTGTCAAAAAGCTTAATCAGATAAGTCTTTCGGACAGCACAAGTTAAACAACGCATCGACATGTCGCAGGAAATAAAATCTCAGGTGATAGAGAAAATCAAACTCTCTCCATTTTTAGCCATCCAGCTGGATGAAACAACAGACGTTGCACTTCTTCCTCAACTTTTGGTTTATGCTCGATTCATCTCCAAAAATCAGGTTGAGGAGGCGTTTCTCTACTGAAGAACACTAACAACAGCAACAAAGGCTAAAGATATCATAAACTTAGTGTCTAACTTCTTCGAAGAAGAAAAACTCTCGTGGGCCAAATTGGTTGGTGTCTGTACGGATGGAGCACCCAGCATGTTCGGTTACACGTCAGGATTTATGACTCTGGTCAAAGAGAAGAACCCAGAGATCATTACAACACACTGCCTGATCCACAGTGAGTCTCTTGTCTCTAAGACGCTTCTTGCTCCTCTCAAAGTTACCTTGAAAACAGTGATCCGCATCGTTAACCATATCAAAGGAGGGGTACTCATAGGTTGTGCCAAGACATACATTCTGCTCACCAAGACCTCCTCTTTTACACATCTGTTTGTTGGTTGTCAAAGGGCAATGTTCTCGCTCGTGTATTTGAACTTTTTGATGAATTGCAGATATTTCTGGCAGCCCTAAGGAAGAAAACGGACCACCTGTTAAATGACAGCGAGGGGCCATTCAAGTTTAGTCTTGCTTACTTTGCAGATGTATTCGAAGCTTTGGATGGACTCAACCGGCAACTACAGGGCCCAGATACCATCTTCATAATGCGCACCGATGCCATTAAGGATTTCTTCGACAAGTTAGCTCTCTGGGAGAGGAAAGTTGAAAGGGGTAATGTAGCTTCCTTTTTGCGTCTGAACGAGGTCATCGGAGAAGAACCAATTGCCGAGGAGCTGCAACAAGAGATCAAGGAACACTTGATAATCCTTCAAGAAGAGTTCAAACGCTATTTTCATGAAGCCAATAGAAATGAAAATGTTCAGCTGACACTTGCACGCAATCTTTTCCGATGCAATATGGATGATCTTCCTGATGAGTTCAAGAGAAATTCTTGGAACTCATCAACAACACTGCAGAAAAAAAAGGAGTTCTAGAAACAGCAACAGTTCAACAGCGCTAACTGCTGGGTCAAGATGCTCTCTGCTTTTCCCAAGACAAGCAAATTTGCCCTGAAAGTACTTATTCCTTTCTCATCCACCTACCTTTGCGTAACTGGTTTTTCGACTCTCCTGGTGATAAAATCGAAGACAAGAAACAGGCTGAATTCAGAAGCAGACATGCGATGCGCCTTGAGCCGTACAGACCCTCGTATTGATTTGCTTATAGCAAAAAAAGATAAATTCTTCACATTAATTGTTAAAACTGCCATGGTTAATAAACATAAATAAAGGTTATATTTTTCTCTATGCTGTGATTCATATTTTAAATTTTAAAATTGATTTGTGCTCTTTAAAATGAGTACATGTTTAGAAGGCATATGAATGAGGGGGTCATGACAGGTCTGGTACTGCTACAAGAAGTCATGGACTAAAAAAGTTTGAAAAATACTGGTATAGAATAACATAAATAGAAAGAAACTATAGAGAACTGAATCTTCTTTTGGAAGTCAATAATTATTGAAAGTGCTTAGCTGTCAGTCGACTTCTTTAAATATTTTTAAGTTGGCTTTTTTATTAAAAGTATGAAAATTGAAATTCCTGCTTAACACTCATATTTGTGAAAATATTTTTTCAAAATTGAACAATAAAAAAGCATTAATAATAATTATTTCAAATAAGAATATGCCCCTACTGTGATAAAATACTGAAATAAAAAAATCAAAACAAAACCTAAAATTTCATTATTAAAAACTCTCTCTAAATTTTGAAGAAAGCTGAAAATATTTTTTTAGAAAACTTAATTTTTTATTATAAATCGGCATTTTCAAAAGTTTTATCCACATAGTATAAGAAAATAACAAAACAATAAAATTAATTTAGGAGGTAAAAGAAACATTTTTGATAAAAACACCACTTTCGAAGAAAACACTAATGATTCTGGTATACAAAATGAATTGATGAAAATGAAGATGACTAGAGAAATTGAAGGATACAAAAGGATGAAGAATCGTCATTAAACAGGAGAAGAATTAACAGGCATTTCATGTAAAATGTGATCTAAAATTTGTAGAGCTCTATGCAAATGCACTTCTATCCACGCTGGACAATCTTTAATATCCAAGCGCTTAGGATAATTTGAACCCCAGCCTTTAACAAATGATATTTTCAATATGCATTGTCGGCGTAAATCATCAACACCAATAGCAGCAGCGCCGGCACAAAAGGCTATCGGGCCTGCGCTAGAAGTATCCCCTCTGGAAACAGCCTCTGCTTGGGCTGTTACAGCAGCCTTGGCCATTGCAGCTTGCTGCGCTATTTGGGAATAGCATTGCGCCAAGTCAAAAACTTTGGTGAAGTGAACATTCGGATGAATTTTGTGCACACCTTCGCCAGGAGAAAGCCCACTTTCTCTGTCAAGGTAGAAGGAGTTGACAAAGATGCTGTGATTACTAGTGCACTTTATCCAAATGTCGCCGTGCCCGCTCGTCTTCATCTCTATACCGGACCCAATATGCATTCGTACTTTTTCACTCTTTTCACTTCTATTTACGTTTGAAAGAGCGCCCAAGCAAAAACGACCCCGTCCACTAGGGTCAACAAAACCATCTACAGTTGCAATACGATACATGTGTGAAACTTTGAAAGCATTTCCAACTTGCGTACTGTGTTCATAATAAGTGAATGTAGCCCAGTATTCAGGACTTGGGATTTCGCTAAGTAATATATTGAGGGGTCTGATTTGGCGATAAAATTCTTCAACTAATTGACAAAAGTAAGCTGGATTGGAAGATGTTGAATGCATTAATGATGAGGATGTGTTCCAATTCATAGAGGTGCCGGGGGAATGTAAAAAAGGATTGAAATTACTTGGTGGTGTGGAAGATTCTTGAAGAAAACTATTTTTATAAAGATTGTAGGCATTATTGATATTGTTATTATTAGTATTTTCAAACTTTATTATCTTTTCAGGATCAAAGGATCGATTGTGTTGATAATTATTTTGATTTGTACTGGAATTTATGCCTGAATTTTGAGGATACAAATATGAAAGTCTGTTAATGGCAAAATTATTATTATTTTCTTGGTTCTCGTCAGAAACAATAGAATTTATAACACTACACGGAATGCTTTCTCTATTTTCTTTAATATGATTATTTGAAGAATTAGAAAGAAAGGGAGAAGAAACAATAGGTTTTTGTGATGTAAAGACTGTATTGATCTTGCTAAAAGGTGAAATAATATTTTCATGTTTACTAACACCAATACCACTACAATTATTTTGGCTTTTAACAGGTAAAGTTTGATCTTTAGTTAATTCTTTAACTTCATCTTGTGATTGAGATGTTGAAGTGATAACTTGAAATTTTAAAGAAGATAAATCAAGACCAGGCGAAACAATACGTTCATAATGATAGGGATTAACGCAAACACTGTCACATTTATAATCAAAGGCAAATTGGCAAATTTTAGTATGTTTAAGTTCATTCTTATGTAAATCTGGCCAACGCCAAATTTTGGCATATATAACATGTGGAAAACCTTTCCTACCAGCCACTTGAAGCCTTCCATCTAATGTTCTTTGAATCGTAACACATTTAGTTAAATGTTGCCCATTAGTTGTAACAGCTGTGATTAGATTATCTAATTCTTCGTGCTTTTCTTTTAACTTTTTAACTAAACTTTCAACTGCCCTTTTTGCAAAACTTTCTGAATCACCACCTTGTCGGTGACACATCAAGGAATGCACAATGCTCATACAAGCATCTGCTGAAGAGGGGGTGACAGACATCAACTTTTCGATTAAAAACTCATAAAATAAATCTATTAAAGTTATATTTTAAAATATTAAAACTTACTTATTCAAACATTTTGAAAACTAAAATTAAAATAAAGAAATTAAGATTTAATTTGAATAAGAAAATAAATTTCAAATATATACGATGATTAAACCTAGAAAGTTAGTATAAATGTCATACTTGTAACAATGGCAAAATACCATTTTCCGTTAACAAATGACATATGAGTATCTAAATTTATTTTACAAAATTAAAGATAAAAAATATATTCATAATTAAAATCATTTGTATTTTAAGCACTTATAGTTAATTAAAAAAATTAAAACCATTAAACAATACATCAAATTAAAATTGATAAATTCTTAATTTATAGAAAGGAGGGTGAATTAAATTTAATTTTTTTAGATATAATGTTATTGTTTTACTTGAAAGTCATTTTGGTAAATAATTTTAATTTTCAGTATTTTTTACTTCATTAAAATTTTTAGATTAGATAGATGATAAAAATAAAATAAATGCTACTTTCCAAACACTAGATGATAGACCATTTCTTTATATATAAAATATACTTAGAATAACCTATTTTGAAATTTAATGATAGGTTAAAAATGGTAACATCCTTCTACAAGTGTTATCACTGACAAATACCAGATATTGTCAATAATTGTTCGCAATGTTTTATTTGCTAAAAAAAAGAATGTCTGAACAGAATATAAAGAAATCATCCTATACACTAGCTCACAATCTCCTAAACAATATTTCTTTTTTTCTTTAAAAAATCCCCATCTCAAAATAAATAACTCGTACATATAACTTTCAAAATAATATTTTAGATAATCCAAATCTTCTCTTATGGTTTAGAGCCTATTAATTGTTGAATTTTACTTTTTAATCTTCTCTAAATCTTGACGATTCTATGTCTAAAATGAAAAAACTCTCCAAATTTCTATTGACTCCTACACTCGATTGTGGGAAAAATGTTTTTCTTTAAATTCACTAAGTAGTTATTGAAATTGGGTAATAAATCGCCTTACTTTCAATGGGTTTTTTCATCTGGACACAGCCGATTTTGTTACCATCGAAAGCCTTAAATTATTTTGTAAAATAGTTAGTTGTTCAATTTATTGCATGTCACTTATGATCGACTTCTTTTTAGTTGCAAGAAAAAGTTTCAATTTCTCAAAATGATATTAGGTTCTGCATAATAACAAAATCTCTAAAAACATTAATTTCGAATTCTCTAAACAACGATTTAATACAGACATCGAAATTAATGGATATAATTCAATTTAATTCAACATATAAATTTAAACGTTAAAATTTTATGCCACTCGAAAGAATTATTAAAAATTTAATTATAGTAAATTAAATCTTACCAAAACACATAATATTTACAAAAATTTCAGTTTTCTCCTTTTGTATATATCAAATCAAAAACAAAGATAAATGACTGTATAAATTGGGATATAGTTACTAAAAGTTATGAGAGGTTACTTCTTACTTTATAAGGAACGTCTATATTCTTTTATTGTTTTGGTGTGCAAAAAATTCTGTTCAAACTCAAATAAAGGAATTATATCGTCTTTTTTATTATTTTCTTTTAATTAATTATATGAAAAAAATAGCAATATAATTTTAAAGTTCAAGCGAAATTTTTTCAAGTTTAATTTTTAGGTTCGACTATCCATCTATTTATCTATCTATTAAAATATTTTAGAAAAATCAAATTGACGGCCATTGTTTAAAAGGTAATGTCGTTGAATGGCCTTAGCTCTCAAGTGAGAGGCGTGTAAATAAAGGTGTTTTTAAAGAGGTAGTACAGATGTTTCCCATTAAAGATGTTATATGTTAGTATCAGCGGTGTTATCTGTTGCTAGGCGAATGTTCTATTTTGTATTATAATAATTTTTTCATGGCGGTGTGAGATATTACAGGTCCCCATATTGTGGATCCGTATTTTGGTATGGGTTGTGAAATAGTTTTGTATGTGTTGGTGAGGGTTTCTTTGTGTTTCCCCATTTGTGCCTGTTAATGCTCAGATGATATTAACTGTTTTATTTGCCTTTCTTCTGTGTGTTTGTTGTATATGTGTTTAAGGTGAAAATTAAGCTTAAATTTTTGAATATTTGTTTGTGCTAATTGGATTTTTGTCTATTGCAAGGTTAAGTTTTGTGTTTTGTCCTAGATTTGCTTGTGTGAATAGTGTTGAAATATCAAAATTATATCTGGCATATCCATGTTAGAAAGAATAGAAGAGAGTGAGCTACCTTGTGATATGCCTGGATGTGGGTGTCTTATATGTGATTCACTTTTCAGTAACAGTACCATTTGTTCTTTCTTTTTATAGGTATTTGTTATTCAAAAACAGTAGTTCAAACAATTGCTGATCAAAATACTTTTAAATTGTGAAGAAAAAGTGAGTAAAAATAGAAAAAATTTCGAATAACTTTATTAAAAAATATTACACGTTGTTTACGATATTTACAAAATAACTTTTCCCTTTTTTGATCTATAAAATAAAATCATCCATGACAAGCATTTTTTTGTTGGGGATTTGATTTTACCTAAAAAAAAAAGTCTAAAATCAGATCCACAGAATAAAGATACAATAAATAAGATAAAAAATATCTACAGATAAAATCTCATACTCTATGAGGCAAGATGAATCTTTTGGTTCTGTTGCATGGCTTTCCTACAACTTTGTAAATTGAACCACTTTTCTGATTTATTTCAAAATCTGCAAACCCTTTTGAAGCACTCTTTTTAAAGTTTTTTTGAAATTCTACTTCTTTGTATAAAGATAGAAAAAGTTCTCAAAAACCTTTGCTTTTCCTTCGATTTTAAAATAGGGTTGAGATATTCCGTGCTGTTATTTTTCCATTTTTTGAAAATGTTTTTTGCATTTATATGAGGTTGAAACTTGAAATATATTTTTTCCATTGTAGGTAATATAAATTTCCCTAAATATGGACCAAGCTTACTGTTGTAATTATTTTTGAAATTTCTCTTTTTAGAGTGAAACTCTTTCACTGTTTCGGAGTAACCCAGTCCATCATCTCCAATTAATAAATCAATGATTTGCGAAGTTTCTTTAATAGACAAACCTTTATTTTTTAAGTTTCTTGAAAAGCAATTGACCAAATGTCGATGACATAAAATAGGCTTGATATTAGGGAAAAATTTTTCATTGCTTTCACCAAAGCTGCTTCGACGTCTGAGCCAAATATGATGTCATTTTCAGATTCTTGGAAAGCTTTCGTTTCATTAAATTTAATCTTTAAATGAGAAACAATTTTCGAGTATGAGTTATAGGTTCCTTTCTAATGAAGGAAAACAGGACCCATGAAAAATGACTATCTCTAAGTAACTTTTCTTGACACATCATTATTGAGATAGTTAGTACATATAACATAACACGGCCCTAAATTAAATGTCCTATCTTTTGCAATAATGTTTTTTGTCCTATATCTGCATAGCAAATAAATCTCCGCAAATCTTTAGCATCCATATTTATTTCCTTCAAAATTGGATGACCAGTGGACAGTAAGTTTCTGCTATTTGAAAACTCTGAAAGAGATTTTGCGATTCTGTATTTTATATCCCTTATATATTTTTGTTACAATGAACATTCTCACTTTTGTTCAAAAACTCTGAATATATTTTTTTACAGGAAGATTTGTTACTTAATTCCTCAATCGTTTTTCTTTTAATATTTTCTTCTGTCCATATGAAAGCATGTGATCCTTTCTTAATATTTCCATGTACCATATGTCGAATGCTCCTATGTACTCCCAAAAATAGAGTAGACCTCCGGCATTTTTAATCAAGAGGGCAACTTATTGAACAGCACTTGCTCCGAATTTTCTGGAAGAGTTTCAACCTCTGTCAAGTCATTGTCTTACTCAATATACTGTTCCACAGTGTCAATTGGATTTAGTAAGTGAGGGCTAGTAAATCTCAAAATTTTATCAAAATCCGCTTTGTTCTCCTCGTCTAAAGAAAAGGAATCATGATTGAAACATTTCTCCATACTTGTAGATTTTATTCCTTTAACAGAAGAAGCTATCAAATAGCACACTTTGTTCCTTCACACTTTGAAGAATTTATCCATTCACACTTTGTTCTAACTTCAAAAGAGTAATGTCATTGTTTATTTGACCTACAACATGGCCTAATAGTTTGCGTTTGTAGTAACTTTTGAAGGTTTTAATGATGCCCTAGTCGAGAGGCTGTAAGACGGAAGTTGTATTGGGAGGCAGGAAAAGCAATTCAACATTGCTCAGTTCCCAACGAGGATGTGAAGGGCAATTGTCAAGTATTAATAAAACGTGTCTTTCTTGCGTTTTCATGCGTTTGTTGAAAGATTTTGCCCAGTCGGTAAATATATCGGTAGTCATCCAAGCTTTACGACTATCATAGAAGGTCACAGGTAATTGGTCTAAATTGATTTGAAGCAGCTGGGCTTTCGACTCTTTCCAATGACAACTGTTTTCTCAAAGTGCCAATTTGATTAACACAAAGCGAGACAGTTAGTCTTTCCTTAGATCTTTTTCCGCCGATACAACTTTCGCCTTTTATTCCAAGAGTTTTATCTGACAAAGTTATGAAACCAAAACCCATATATTTTGAGGTGGATATTTAGAGAAAGCCTTGAAATTTGGTAAACTTAAATTTGAAGCTAGAAGGCGCACTTTTTCTTGGATCATTGGTACAGACACAGGTATTAGCATTTGTCTAGCTTTTTGATACTATGTTCAAATAGTTTTATCAAGTTCTTTACTTTCAATTCCTAAACACAGTCTTTTTCGAGAAACAGGTAGCTCATCTTCATATGCCGTTATGTACTCTGCTTACTTTTGAGTATGTTAGCGATTTGTGTTTTTCCAACACCAAATTCCTTAGCTAACTGCCGTTGGCTCGTTTTCTTTTCATCAAAACTTTTTATTACTTTCACTTTTTCAGAAATTGTTGGTTCTTTACGAATAGACATTTAACGAATTTGTTTTCTAAAAATTCAAAAAAGGAATTCAAAATTGTAAACTAAAAGGTCAACCCTTTCAATTTTTGTAGGTAATAAATTAAGTATTTTTACCCACTGGATAATTAATTTAAAGGCAAAAAACATTCACAGTTTTTACTTTTCAAAATTGATAAAACTCTCAATTTAATTCAAACTTTAAACACTTTTATCGTACTACTAATAAGTATACACATAAAAACTGAATTGAACAAACTTTGGAATTTTCGTTGGAACAAAATTCTTAATTTTTAAACCTTTCAAAAGTCTTTGAACATTTTTCCGAAAGTAAAGATACGAACATTATTTGGAATTAACTAGCCCTATCTTTTCGTACAAATTTTTTAAAGTGAATGAGTAGGCTTAAATGAAAGCTCAAAATACTGTTTACCGACTAGTCAAACTGTTTTAAAAAATCAACCTTAAAACAAAGAATAATTAAAGTTAAGTAAACAACCTTTTTATTGATAAAATATTTAACCATTTATACTATGTTTGATTTTAAACACCCACAAGTTTTGGAAGTTGATTAGCATCATACTGGCCAATTTTCTGTTCAAAAATGTCAAAATTTTTAAAATGAGCAATCGAAATCATCTATGAAAATTTACTAATCATAAATAATAAGATGTCTAATATATCCCATTTTAAAACAAATTCTTTGTATGCTTAAAAATAGTAGGTCATAGTAGCCACAAAATTAAAAAAATTGTTTTCAAAAATGGAAGTGGGCTAAAATGGAGGCCAGAAAAAACTAGAGACGTAAGAGGCAAACTAGGGGGACATAAACCCCTCTAACCCTATTTAGAATCGTCACTGAAAGATCATTAACTAAATTTAGTTAAAACATTTTACTGAAAAAAAGCTTGCAAAAATGAAAATCGAACAGAGAGAGAACAAATAGCGAATTTCAAAACTAATCAGTATTTATAATGCGATAAATGATATTTGCTGGGTTTTGTCATACGTAAAGAGAAAATTTGACAATATTTGATTTATTGGGACCTATTAATCACTCAAATTCCGCCAATTCTTTGTCCTTTCTGATACTTCTATATGTTTGAAAGACTTCACAAGTATAATGCTTTGATGTAGTGTAATACGAAAACAACAGTGGTCTTTTCTATCGAGAGTAAAGATCAGGATCCTGCCTTTCCATAGACAGTTAAAAATTGTTTTGTATGATTTGATGACTTCAAACTCAAATTCCTTTCATAATTTATATGCTCTCTGTGGCTTGCATTTGAAGACACTTTCTTTGTGATACTCGACAGTGATGATGCTCGCATCTATACAACAATAAGTGTTTATACGAAAACAACAAGTAGTCATAATCTTGAATAGAGGGCTGGGCGTTTTAAAGAGAGTGAATACTATGATAAAAGATACATGAGAATTGAGACTGCGAAAAAATGGTCGCTAGGAGGGAGTCTACTGTAATTTTTTTAATGTAAATAAAATCAGTTTTATTTTCTCTGAGAAACATTATGGACTTTTGAGAAGTGTTTCTCCATGTCCCGTAACTATCATAAAAAATTCGAGTGCTTTCAGAAAATCGGTGACGTAATTTAAATGAAATATTACTTTACATCATTTTTAGTTTTCAAGTGGCTATTTTATCATCGTTTAAAAGCTGAATTAACACTGATTTACTTGCTGAAAATTTTCCTTGATAATTTTGAAAATTTTCATCATTCAACTGAGTAGATCCAGAACTCTAATCTTTAATCTTTAAGTTCAAAGTGAATACGCGGTATTTCGAAATAAAAGCAAAATGATTTGAAGTCCAATACTTTTATCTATAACTCGAGTAGTTTGACCTTTTTGTCTATATTCGAGTAGTATTCCAACAGATAATACTTTTCCAGTTCTTGGTATAAAATCTACGTTTAAAATTGGAATGATCCTATCGGTAGTACCATTGATGGATAAACACTGATAATTTTACAATTCAAAGCAGAAGCTGCAATTTTCATTGTTAAACCAGAAGACCATGTTCCTTCAATACAACAATTCAAACTTTCATCTTATAAAGATTGCGAAATTATACTTACTGAATCAGTGGTGTAACCATGAGAATTCCGCTTGGGACGAGTCATAAATTTGACGCCCCTTTTTATTTAAAAAATTGTTTAAAAACGCATAAAACTTTATTTATTTATAAATTAGTTTTATATAAATGCTTATCTCATAACCTGTAGGGTTGAACGCAGGAGACAACTTTTTTTTTTATTAAAGACTAGGTTTATCTTTCAATTTTAAAAGTAAGGGGAGCCAACGATATATTTAAAAAGAATAAATATTTTTTGATTTGAACATTTTTCAATTCTTTGATTATTCGACAAATATAATATTTAAAATCGTGCAAATTGCAAAGTATAGGTAATAACTTTTGTAACATTGTATGAGGTAGCAAAATATGAACAGAAAGTTTGATATTTTTTGATTTTTTAAAGAATATTTTTCGATTCTTTGATTACAGAATTTTATTTTGATTATTTGATAAAATATATTATTTAATATCGTGAAAAAATTAATAACTTATCTAACATCCTCTCTCCGAATGAACTATATCAAATCTTACATCTAGCAACATATGAACTGATAGGTTGGAGATGAATTATCCCGGTATACAGGTTGGAGATGAACCATCGTAGTATACAGGTATAATGTATATAGGTAATAACTTATGTAGCATCGTCTCCCCGAATGAGATATATCAAATCTTACATCTAGCAGAATGTGAACAGAAAGTTGAACATTGTCTCCCTAGTTATTTATACATGGAATAGAAACCATCGTAGTATACAGGTTGGAGATGAATCACCGTAGTATACAGGTTGGAGATGAATCATCG
This sequence comes from Nectonema munidae, assembly GCA_030549495.1. Taxonomy (NCBI): domain Eukaryota; kingdom Metazoa; phylum Nematomorpha; class Nectonematoida; family Nectonematidae; genus Nectonema; species Nectonema munidae. The sequence goes on from JAUIRK010000372.1 coordinate 101,261, forward strand.
TAGTATACAGGTTGGAGATGAATCATTGTAGTATATAGTTTGGAGATGAATCATCGTAGAATACAGATTGGAGAAGAATCATCGTATATACGGGTTGGAGATAACACGCAAGTTGTCTACCCGCGTTCAACCGTACAGGTTATGAGAATATATCATTACATATTAGAGAAGAGTTTTCTAAACTCTTTATACTGAAAAAATATTTCTTCAAGTATATTACTGTTTTAGTTTAAAATGCATCCCTTATCTGCTAATTAATGGTATGAAGCCCATGGAAAATATAAACAGTAAAATGGTATTTCTTAAGTACTTATGATATAAGTAATGTATTCTGAAAGCCCATAAAAAATGCTTTAATTTGGTATATCGCATGATGCATTTTGTTGAGAAATGTGAAAGTTATAAGCGTTTTAATATTTGACTAAGATTTAAGCTAGGAACACTACAAATAAACTAAGCGTACACTAGCCCGACAAAATAAACCACACACGCGTGCTAAAGATGTGGTGAAACGTATGCGAGATAAGAATTCACTGCGCTCACAAACGCGTAATGCAACATGTGTTAATCTTTCTTCGCATAGTTATGCTCTAAAATCAATCAATAATGTGATTTATTCTTCGCACACTGTCGGTATAAATATAACAAATGCCCTTCGTTAAAAATTAGAAAGGTTGTATCTAAACTAAATAAAAATAGACTACGATTATCCAACAAAACTCGTACATTCAATCAACATTAATAAACCACACACGCGTGATAAAGATGTGGTGAAGCATATGTGAGATAAGAATTCACTGCGCTCACAAACGCGTAATGCAACATGTGTTAATCTTTCTTCGCATAATTATGCTCTAAAATCAATCAATAATGTGATTTATTCTTCGCACACTGTCGGTTTAAATATAACGAATGCCCTTCGTTAAAAATTAGAAAGGTTGTATCTAAACTAAATAAAAGTAGACTACGATTATCCAACAAAACTCTTACATTTAATCGACATTTTTCACTTGAAAAATAATTTAAAATTTATTAGAAAAATATTATACTGACCCATAAAAAGTAAAAAATATATATTAATTTTCGACAGTTTTATTTAACTATGACATTTTAAAATGTTAAAAACCATATTCTACTTTTGTGAATATAAATTTTTGAAGAAATAATATATAAACTCATCACGTTAATTATTGGTATTTTTTGAAACTAGATAAAAGTTGACTGACCTCACATAAAAGCGGATTTTGGAAAAATAAAAATATATTTATTTGTAAAACCTAGCCTATTTTACCCACAAAGAGTATAGCTTCAAATTTTGTACATTCGATCAACATTTTTCACTTCAAAATTAATTTTAAATTTATTAGAAAAACATTATACTGACCTATATTACTGACCCATAAAAAGTAAAAAATATATATTAATTTTCGACTATTTTCTTTAACTATGAAATTTTAAAATGTAAAAAATCATATTTTACCTTTGTGAATATAAAATATAGGAAAAATATTATATAAATTAAGAACGTTAATTATTGTTGGTATTTTTTTAAACTAGATAAAACTTGACTGACCTCACATAAAAGCAGATTTTGGAAAAATGAAAATATATTTATTTGTATAACCTAGCCTATGTTAACCACAAAGAGTATACCTTTCCAATGATACCATTTTCATTCAATTTTTTTTTAAAAATCTTTACATTATGCTTCGATAAAAAGGTGGTCCGTAATTTTTTCAAAAATTTAGACAAAATTTTTCGAAGTAAAGTCTATTTATTAAAATTTTTTAAAACTTTTGCAAAAATAAATTATTCTAGAGTATGTAGCAAACGATAAGCTTTCTAATGATATATATATCATGAAAAAAAAATATTGAAAAACAGTTTAATTCTTTCTGCAAATCAAACAAGTAAAAATTTTCAAAAAGTAGTATTAGTAGTAGTAGTAGTAGTAGTATTAATATTATTATTATTATTATATATTACATAAACATTTCAACCAATCATATAGTTTTTATGAAATAAAACTGCAATTTCAAAGTTAAATTTTTTGAACTTTTAGGTAGAATTTTTGAAATGTGGCTTTCAATATGTATGTAAAATATTTTTTGAAAATTTTTATTTATGTATATTTTTTAAGCATTTTACGATTTACACATTTAAATATATAATAAGGCTGGCAAGTTTGCAAAGTTGTCTCCCCGGAGGTCTTGCCAGACCTCTGATAATAGAAAATAATATGCTTTAATATGAAAATTAAAAAAACTGAAAAATTTATTTAATTACAACAAATATTCATTTTCAACTTTTTATAGATGAACTTTTCTAGCATTTTTGTTAGCAAACTCTTCAATAACTTCGTCAAAAACTTTTTTCAGGTCTCAGATTTGTTGTGTATGCATGTTTTTTTGTTTGTCAAATTAAAATCTCTTACAACAGAGACCGCCCCCATCTAGTTACGTTACTGTACTGAATCATCTCTTGAATCTTCATAAAATTGAAAATTTCTATTAACTTCTCTGGACGTTAGAAGCCTGAGATAGTTAGAGTGTTTTTACCACCAAAAAAAATAACGATAGAGTATTAAAAAACAATTAGTCTACTTTTGTAAAAAAAAAAGGTAGATGACCTGCATACAAGGTATGCCTAAGAAGATAAAATGCAACTATATCAAATTTAAAATCCATAATCTCTTTACTTTCATATACAATATTTTTGTTTCTTAGAAAAAAACGCTCTCTTTTAGCTCTATTTGGTCTATTGTTCTTTTGAACTTGGTTATATAGTCTTAATAATGCTTTTGGGTAGGCATACATTTGTTGGTTTTTATTACAAGACAGACACACATAAGGCAAGTCCAATCTTTGGAATTCAAAGAAACTATGTTTATCAATGTACTCTGAACTTATATGAATAAATTTGAGCATTGCATACAATTAACCTTAAAGTTTTTTTAAGCTGAAAAGCATGTAACACAGTTTGAGCTTGTATTCATGTTCAAATAGTATATTTTCAAAATAAAACAATCCAAAAATTCTACTAGCCAACGAAAATAAAAAGTATCTAAAAATTTTAATTTAAATTTTTAATGAACAGATTAAAAATGCTAGGTTTTTCAGTTACAGGAACGTCGACTACCTTTTATTACTAGTAGTCTTGATTACTAAAACAACAAATATCAAAATGATAAATTTTCGTTTTTAAAAACTGACAAGTTGCACACTAAAGTTCAAACGTTACTTTACTAACCACAAATCGAAATCTTAGCAATGTTTTAATTGTAATGAACGGGGTATATGTTGAATCTCACTTAATATATTGATGTCTAAAAGTAAAAATTAATTTTAATAATTAATTAAAAATCAATTATGAACACAAAAACCAGTAAAAATTGTTTACATTTAAAATCAACTTTTACGTAAAAAACCACTAAAAAAGAAGTATCTTAAAAAAAATTTGATTTTTAATTAGTTAAAAAATTTATAAAATAATATTGATACACAAAATTTGAATTCCCATAAAATAACGAAGTAAATATTTTAAATAAGAAACTGGATTAAACAAGTATGATTTTTTAACTTAATAAAATATAAATATTATTTGTAAAACTGATCTCAAAATAATTTATTTTCACCTTTTCAGCACATCTAATCTTTACTCGTCACATTTTAGTCATACACCAAATAATAATATAAACGACATAGAAAAATCTAGTTGAGGCGAAATTTAAATATAAAATATCATGTTAAGTTTTTTAATTTCAAATGTTAAATATTAAGCATGATCTTGCTTCTGTTCAATATTATCTAAATTATTTTTTTACTTTATCTCTTTATGATATAAACTTTCCTATTAAATTGATATTTTTAATCTTGACATTCTTAGTTTTATTTATCTATTTTAACCCATCCAATTAAATTTTTTTCGGTTTTATCAAAATAGCCCGTCTGTCGCTGATCTGAAAATTTTCCATTCAAATATTCGAATTATTGATTCTAAATTTGATTATTTAGTCTATTTACTTGGAAACTTAAAAACACAGTTTGATTTAATTGTATCTGAAATTTGGCAGCCCGATAGTTTTTAAATTTCTCTCTTCAGGCTTTAAACATAAGTTCTTTTCCCAAATTAAGAAGAATGGTGGTGCAGAAATTTATTTTCGCTCACACTTCAATCTCAGCTTTTTTCATAATTTAACTTTTTGTGATAACATATGTGACTTAGCTCATGCTAAATTTACTTTTTCTTGTTTCTCCAAAATTTTTGAGAAAATTATGCTTTCTCTCTTCATTTTATTCTCTAACAAGTATAAACTTTCGAAACAATTTCCTTTTCTTGCCAATAAATCTACTGAATTTGCAGATTTTGCTCAATATTCCTTCTATCATAATAAATATTTGACTGTTTTTCTTGATATTTCTAAATCTTTTGATAAAATTAACCACAAGATTTTGAACTATAAATTATTCCGCTTAGGTTTTTGATCAAATATTATTTCATGGGTTAAAAGTTTTGTATCGAATAGATCACATTTTGCTAATAAAAATAACGGTTAATTTGATATATGTTGTTTTATGTGTTGTTACATAGGGTTCCATCTTATAGCCTTTTTTTCATTTTATATATCAATAATCTTTCTAATATCATTGATCAACATTGCAATTATATTTTTTATTAGAATGATGTCACCTTCCTAATTGATCTCTCTTCTACTACATCCTTAACCATGAATAATTGCTTTTCTAATGTTAACTCATGGTGTACTATGGATGGTCTTTCCCTAAATTCTAAGAAAAGTAATATATTATTGTTTCCATAAACACTAAAGCTATTTTTAATGATTTAAAAATTGATAATATATTAATTTCTAGAATAAAAAATGGCCTTACTACATTTGATAAACTGTCCTGGTTTCAACATATTAAAGGATGGTTTAATGGACTTCTGCATCTAGATGGAATAATTTTCTCTTCGAATTTCTCCTCTTATATCAACCTCGAAAAAATTTTTTTGTAAAAAGAAAAATTGGCTACATATTTTTTTTCATTGCCATTATGTTTTTTTTCTGTTGATAAATAAATATTTTTAAATTTTGGGATGGACATTGCTTTTGATTATCTATATAATAGAAATGAAGGGAAAAACAAAATTGTAAAATTATTTCAACTATAAACATATTTTTTGAATGATATAGTTAAAATAAAATTTTTCTAGATAAAAAACTCAAAATCTATAAGTAAGTTAAGTTTCATTTGATTATCATGTTTTATTGCTTCGTATTTGAGCATTCCATATTTTCCTCCAGCTTATTTTTACCATCGACAATTTGTATCCCAATGAAAAAATGTCATGTTTCAACCTATTTATTTATCTTTAATAATTAACAAATTTCAGAAAAAATAACATCTTAATACAATTATTGGTATTTTTGTGAAGATAATTTAGCTATGAAAGAAATAGTCATTTTTATTGTATTTTTAGGGGATTTAAAATTTCATGAAGACGGCCATTTACTGAGTTAGTGATTGTAAAAAAGACTAAAAATAAAACTTCTGGATTTAACTAGATAATTTAGTTAGTAATGCTAATTCTTTCTTTCCGGTATGCTATAACTTATCACCCTCTTGCCCATTAAAAATATTTTATAAAAAAATCTTGATGGTATGCATGAAAGCATTTGATGCAAAGAGATACATCCCATTTGCCGCACTTTTTTGTAGACGAAGTTTACAACTTTCTAATTGGAATCTACGTCTAAGCATTTAAACTCGTTGACATGTGTCCAATACCATCATATCTTAAACTTTTAGGTGATTTGTGACACTATCCCTTCCACCCCAAGACCACAATTTAAAACCAAGCCTTATAGCAGTGGCGGATCCAGAAATTGACCATAGGGGGGGGGGGGGGAGGTAACTAAAAAAATACTAGTTTTGTTTTTTATCGTCTTGGTAACTTTTTTATTATAGTATTTTTATTATGATATAGTACACGTAATCCACTACCATACAAGTCTTGATACTTTAGGAAAGAGCAAAATCAGTAAGTGCTTTATAGACTTATTTCTAATAAATTACTTGAGTCCATGATGTCCTTAATACTTTACTATCAATTGATAAAGATGAAATATGCTGTATTTTTGAAATGAAATATTGATTCAATTCATCAAAGAGTGTACTTATTGATGAGAAAGACGATGATACCATTTGTTAGCATAAAATTATATTTCACTATGTATATCTAGTTTCAAAAAAAATTTATATAACTTTTGTTAAGCTCAGTATCATCGAGTCGAAATTGATCGGATATACTTTATGCGCTATAAAAACTGAAGAAAGTAGTTATTACCTTTTTCTAGATGTTAAAAAATTAATTGGTTGAGTGAAGATTGTAATTGCTAGTTACAAAAAATGGAAAATGTGATTACAATAGATGACATAAAATAATAAGACAACATGATAGACTATTATATCATTTGTACTATGTTTTTATTTGACTTTATATCTTTCCAATAATGACTCGTTTGTACATAATGGGTTGAGGATCTCAACGGTTGTTATTGAGTGTACACTCAGCCAGTTGAAGCTCCTAGGTTCGATGCCTAAGGCGTCCAATTTTAAAAATTAAAATTTTAAACCCTCAAGCTTAATGCGACCTTATGGCCTATGAAAAGTGCTTTGATACACGAAAGGAGCATATATCCTAAGGAAAAATACTTTGATAGACAACCAACCATAACTAAATTTTTGGCCCCCTTCCCACTCAACTAAAACGTTTATTGTATAAAATTCGCTTAATTATACCTCTTCAAACTTTGTGACTTTTCCTAGAATCGCTATTTGCATCCTTCGATACTATTTTGATGGTATTTGAATGACCCTCTCATGTCAAAAACTGACAATCAAAATCAAACAATATTTTTTTTTTAAATAAATGTTTCATAGTATAATGTCTTTAAAGTTAGATACACTCTTAAATTTTTTTAATCATTTGTATAATGTAACAGAGAGTTGTGGAGTTGGAGTCAGTGGACGAAACAAATACCTTTGAAAAAATAATTTAGGATAAAATTAGTTTTTGAATGCTATTGTTTTCGCTTAGCTAAAAAAAGTTATTAGACAATAATTTGAAAATCTTTTTGAAGACAATAAACTACAAATACAAACCAATAAAAAAATTTAATAAATTATACTGAAATAGATCATCACACTTTTTGCGTTGCAACATAAAGAAGAAGCGTGTAAGATTGAAGACATCTTTCAATGACTATCTAAAATTGACATTCACAAACGACCTTAAAATATGGCGTATGTCTTCACACTAGTTATAGATTGAAAATTAACTAGTGTTAATCGATGTTTCTAAATCAATTTTACATAATTTGAAGTGGGAGATTTATGATATTTCAAACAGAAAAGTTGATGCTGCAATTATAAATTAATAAGTCAAAGTCATAGGTGGAGTCATCAGTGTTAAGGAAATATACTCAAACGGAGTTGCAGTCGCAAAATTACAAATTAGTGGAATCGGAATATAAGTAAGCGAAGTCAGAGTCGAAAAGCTATTAATAAGTGGGGTCGAAGTCGCCAAATATTTTTATTTCCGACTCCACAACACTGGTAACACATAACACTTTTATATGCATATTTTTCCAATTGTTTCTAAAATTATAATACAATTTTTGAATAAAGTATATATTTTTTATTCTAAATCGATCATACCGATATCCCCCATATTTGCTTCCCACAGATTATTTTTTCATATATATCGTTTATGATCGGTGTTTCCTTTTTATGATTAGATTATACAAACTTTCCTTTTTAATCTTCTACATAGCAGCAATTTTCTAAACATTTTCTTGGAATAAAAAATATTAAACTGTATAAATTCCTTCAATTTGCACATCTCCATCCGTGTGGTATCTCACAAACATTCGTTTCCGTAAAGAAATATTATTGAAAATTTGGATTCGGCTATGATGAGACCCAAAAAACAGGTTAAAACTCTAAAAGCGCATGCTACGAGGATTTAAACGAAAAATGCTCAAACTATGGCTCACGAATCAAAATTGTCTCAACATATTTTATGATGCTCGTTCAATATGTAGATAAAAATAATCATATCTGTGCTAAAAAGCAATCCTAAAATTTTGAATGTGAAATAAATATTTGTTATAAATAGCTGCAATTAAACTTGTAGTAACTTTTTTCGAGTTTAGCTCTTGAATATAGCGAACTAATCGTCGTGTAACGAACATATTTTAAAAGTACCAAAGAAAATGCACTGTATAATTTTAAATCTTTCCTAAAAATCCTTATTATCGAGGCAACAATTTGTTTAAGAGAGGGTAGTCACGAAAGTCAATAGAATTTAATAAGCTGTTTAATATTTATTTTCTTACAATCATTCATAACATAATGGAGGGACGTGAGTAAGGTTGACTCGAGATACCACGCTTTGATTTATAAGAGAACCCAACTTTTCCTACACCTAGTTGCACATAAGCGATGTAAATTGTTCCTTGTTGATTCTATTATTGCCAAATTTATTTTAGAAAAATATTTTTATTTGCATGTCATGAAACAGGATAAAACGTTGTATGAAATCCTTGACGTTACACAAACTGCAACTTTTGAAGAAGTTAAAAGCGCTTACAAATCGTGTATATTAAAATTGCATCCTGATAAAGGTATGACTGTTTTTCTTAAATGTTAATTCCTCTTTTATCTTATACCAATCAAAAGAAACCTAATAATTACAAAAATTGAAGTCAATAACCTGTTGATAAAATGCTTACTCTATGTTCTTTTGAACATGATGATGATAATAATACGACGTGAAATCTACCTAACCCGAAAAGGGTTTCTAATATTCACAGAAAATTGATCAAATTTAATTCTTTGAGGATTAAATGTACCAACGTATATTTATTACAACGAATAATAATAATAATTGATGATATTCTCATTTTGATTTTTTAACCTTAAGGAAAAATGGCCAATTAAAGCTTTATTTCAATATTTATAATGTTTTTATGAATGCCTTTCAACTTGCGATAAAATGAAATCATATTTAGGAGGAAAAGAAGGATTTGATGAGGTTATGTCTGCCTGGAATACGTTAAAGGATGCTAACAGTCGGAAATGCTATGATAATACACTTTTATCTTGTGTAAAGGATCATTCAAATGTTTATGATACAGTAAGTGTGTGTGTCTTTACAAACTACCTTATTTTATTGTATTTTATTTATTTTAAAAGCTTGATCTATCTCATATGGAGGAAGAAACAAATTGCTTCTCCAAATCGTGTATCAAATGTGGCGGGAAATTTGAAATTTGCAAAGAAGAACTTGAAAACGTGTTGATAGAGAATGATGAAAATGACGTTTCACTTGCTTTCATTGTTGAGTGTGATAGTTGTTCTCTTTGCTTCAGCGTAAACATTTCTCACTTATGGCAGAATAAGCTCAATCATGTAGAGTAAATGCCTCAGTCAACAAATTTCTTACAACTTGCGAGGAGGCATTAGACATATTACAGTTATCTTGGATAAAAGTATTGATTTCTAAATCTTTCAACAACTCTTCAACAACACTACCTTCATAATCATCAATATCTTTTTGTACGTGTTTTTCAAATATGCGATAAGTTTCATGTGAAACAACTTGCAACACTAATTCATCCTCGAACGTTATGTAAGCGAAACAGGTTTCATTACAATTTACCTTGGCGCCTTTTTTTTCTATACCATAGAGACCACATGTTCCTGCGAGAAATCTTTCCTCGGAATTGTATTTAAATATTTTGGGATCTTTGAAGGAAACATCGCTCTTCGCCGAACTACTTGATAGGAAAAAGTAAATGCTCCTATTTGTGGTGAAGACAACGACACACGGTATGGCGCTTGCTGCCACATCCTCACAAGCATGTGCACTCCCTGCTTTATTCAAGTTATCTTCGCTTTCGGCAGCCCCGTAACTATTATTAACATCGCCAAGGGAAACTAAGGATTTTTGATTTTTAAATGCATTCTTCATAAGCATGAAACTAATCTGCTCTATTGGAACAGCAAGTGCAATGCTGTAAATCAAGGAATTATTTACAAAATTGATGAAGTATAAAGAAGCATCACTCGTAGCGAGCACAATCACATCCTTTGCTTTGGTAATGCTAGATAACAAGATTGTGTACTCATTACTTTTGAACACGTTAGGCGTGGAAGGAATCTTGAAGTAGTCAATTGTGGTTTGTTGTTCGCAAAAATTCTTATCATCCCCCTCTATTTCATTATACGATTGTAAAAATGGATGCGATAGGCTGAGGTTGTGCTGTGACTTTTGCCTTATCAGGCGCTTTACTTCGTATGAGATAGATGCTCTTCGAACGACGTCGTTATCCTTTTCATGGACATCAAGAGCCTGGCATGATATCGAAGCCTTCAGTGCTGTTGGCGTTTTGGGTGATTTGGTGCGTGATATGAATTTTTTAAAAGAAGCCTCACATTTATCCTTTATTGATCGCATTTTTTTCTTTGATAATGATGAATTCAACTTGATTCCTTTATCGTCAATCTTGATAACCACATACGATCCTTCTGGCTGGGATGCTAGCAAGCAGTCATTGCAAACGCTCAATGTTTCCAGCTTCTTTATCAGCTCCCATTTATGTAAAGCTTCTAAAACAAGTTCGTTTTCACATTCAAATATTTTGTAAGTTCTAAAATGTTTGTTTGATATCATCGTTTTCTTGTGTAAATGAAAATAAAGCATACCTTATCACTCTATCTGTTAGGCCTACAACTAACTCTAGTTCACCATCATCGTCTATATCTGCTAAAAGTGCTACTTTAGTATTAGCTACAATCCATTTTGAGTGAAATGGTTCAATATTCAATACACTTTGTAGTCTAGGATAAGTTATAAAATACAAAGTTCATTATATGATTATGCATTATAGTAGGCGTGCCCAACTTTAAAATATACAAAATTTAGTTACAGACTTTATTTTCAAAAAATCCTATATTCAATATTGAAATAATTGCTGCGAATTATTGTTAAATAACTCTAATCAATAAGCAAGTAAATCACACCAAGAGATTCAAAATTAGAACTTTACGATACATATTTTTTACTAGAGATACAATATGATTTGTAATACTGAATTCTAAATGGGAACAACAAAACTGAATTTTAACAATTGAGTAATGTATGAATTTGTTTACTCCCTCTAATGCACACTACAAAAGTGGGCCTTTAAAATAAAAATTGTTGATAAAAGTAAATTTATCAAAAAATTTAATCAACACGAATTAGGTATAAATATTTTTTCCGTTATACAAAAACAAGCAACAAGTTTGTTCTTGAAATTCAAATAAATGCGGCTACGAACGTGATCTTAGCACATTCAACTGAAATATATCATTGTAATAGCGAGAAAATGGCTTTTTGTATATTAATAATATATATATATACTAGGATGTGCCACCTTATTATACAGAAAAAATAAAAAGTGTATTTTTTTTGACTGCGCATCTCAAATTAATCCCATTTTAGGAAAAAATCAAAATTTCATTAATGTTTAAACTTTAGAGGTCGCTCTGGCCTAGTGAAATAAAACTAGTCTTTCGCATCATTATATTCACAATATTAAAAGAAAAAAATATAAAAGTTTTATTAATTTTTAAAAAAAAAATTTTAAGGTTTGTTCTAAAACATTTTGGGCCAAAAACTGAAATTTTTCTTCTTCAATAGTAAGTTTTTTGTTTAGTTCTTTTACCAATGCAATCGCTCTTTCTGCACGATCGTTTACCACTGGTAAAGATGTAACTATTTCTTTTGCTTTCAATTTGGATTTAATGACCATGTATCAGGGTCAGTTTCCAGAAATGCTGGCAAGTTCATTGACTCAAAAAAAAAAGATATATACTTAGTTACAATTTTGTGTAGTTCTTCTTCAAACTGAAAGAAATTTTCATGTATTTGTTGACGTTTAGATTTGTTTTTTAATTTTTTTACCATGCTGTTCTATGCTTTCATCAAAAAAGGAGAATCCAACCAATTATTCAGAAAGATATCATAAATGATTGGCAAACTTTTTTTTGTTGTTTGGGAAATTTTTTTATTCGGGTAATTAATTAACTTTATCATCAGCTTCCAATCATTCAAGGGAGTAAAGAGAAAAAGATTTTATCCAAGCCTTTTCATAAATCAAAACACAAAATAAAGATAAATCTTCTCCTTGCTTTTCATTTTAAATTGTTTTCTAAAAAGATAAATTTTTTATAGCATACAACCCTTTCGTCATCCATCGAGCTCAATGCATAGCTCTAGGTAAACGAAACTTATTTCTTTTTATAGAACCTCCAAGAAAAATAATTGAAAGATCTACAAGTTCTTTATAATCATCTCTCAAGTGTTTTTTTGATTTTTTGTGAACTCAATTAATTCCGTTTTTAGTTTTTCTTTTTCTTCTTCATTGTACATGCTTGAAACATTTTTTGATCAAAAGAACTCTAGTTGTCTTTAAAGCGTTTAAACAACAAAAATTCCTGACCTGAACACGTTGCACCAAATGAAACTTCAAAGCAAGCTTTTAATATAAGTTCTAAAATGTGATGCCTGCAGGGTAAATATAATAAGTTTTTCACAAGTTTTTTTTTTAATAAAATGCAGGCACCATTTTCTTTACCTGTGTTTATAGCTGTTGTATCAAAACTCATGGCTTTGACTTTTTCTGAAAGATTCCACTCGTTCAAACATGTCATAATAGCATCAGATTGTGTTTTTCCGGTCGAATTTATCAATTTAGTAGGTAGGTTCACTTCGAAAATCAGAAAGAAGTACTGGTAGAAGATCAACATGGTTTCTAGAAGTCAATTCTTCCATCATCTTACGATCCGAATGAACAGTGATTGGTCCAATTACTTCAAAATTGTTTTTTAGTTATTTATTTTGGGTAGTTCTCTTTTTTATTCTTTGTCCATGAATTGACGTATGATTAATATTCTATTCTAAAGGATCTACTCAAAAACTTTTTGCAGCTTCTGTAAGAATAAATGTAGCTTTTCTTGAAGAAATTTGCATACGATCTGAAAAAGAGCACATTTCTTTAGTTATTATGTTTTTCCTTCCTCGTTTTTTTATTGCTTTGGGAAAAAAACTTTTATCATTTTCATCACTTGAAGAAGAGGATGAAGCAAAGGAAGTTTGACTTGTTACTATTATCAAATCAGATCTCTTCTTTCTTTTGCTTTTAGCTTCAATTTTTTTAAGCTTTTTTCTTTGATTTATGCGTGACAATTTGTCTACACTTCTTATACTACCTGGGCGAGTAGGTCATTTTTTTAAGTTATAAAACTGCAAATCTTCATCGTTTTTAATTAGATTTTCAACGTTTCCATGAGCCATATCAAAGAGACTATCTAACTAATTGAATAATAAAATCTTTTTCTTTGTCTTTATGACTACTTGTAGTTCTTGACGAGTGCTTTTTTAGAGTTGTCCGTTTTTTAAAAAAATCTTGTAATTTTTTCATTGCACAATGTTTTTGTTTGGTAGGAATATTAGCTTTATCCCATATTAAATTAGCAGAACGTACAGATTGACGTAAAGCATTTTTAACTGTATAATTTTGATTATTATGTAAGTGCAAAAAATAAGCGAATACTTGTTTGTATGTAGGTAGCTTAGAACCTTTGATATCCTCAATCGTAGAACCAATCAAGTAAAGTTTTTTTCTCGTTTTCATTACAGAAAATATTTTCTCTCTTTGATTACTCAAAAAAATTAAAATAAAAATGTAAAAAAATTAAATAATATTAGACAAAATTCAAGTAAAGTCTTTATTTAAGTTAAAAGCTTATATTATCTAAAACTGTTCCAACAATATTTAAATAAACTAAAGTGAAAAAATAAGGAAGTTGAATGAACAACTGTAACTACTTTCGGTGTATGATAAAACAAGCGTGTGTAATATATAAATAACAAATATAAGCTGCTATTTTACTTCAAGGGCGACCGACCTCCTAAACTAATTTATTCAGCCCTAATTTTTTTGCAATGATTTTAGCCGGTTATCGACTACAGTCGACTTTACAATGTGAATCGTCTGCGTTTATTAATGCTTTTTAATACAAATTTTCTGCTTTGCATTAGATATCGTCTGATTATTCTGGTCGTTAACGGGTTAAGAGTGATAGATTAAATCAAAGGGGTGCAATCTATTTTAAGTGATGTACAAAAAATAAGGTACACGCTAATATATACCATTTTTACTTCTAAATTATATTTTTTAGTTCCAAATTGTCTTTTTTCAATTCTAAACCCTCTTTCTAAAGTACAAAATAAAATTGAAAAAGACAAATTAGATTTGAACAAAGACAATATCTAACTAAAAAAAGACAATTTTGAAGTAAAAATGGTGTATGTATATATATATATCTTCCAAAGCCTCAAAAGTTTCAACACGCGAGATAACCCCTTATAATTCCTAGTCACTATCCTCCAAAATAATGTAGAAGTGCGCAAACCTATCATAAATTCATCCACTATTACCAATTACATTATACAATTTTAGCTATTTGCATAAATGAAATTTATTTTACTCTGTATTTAATTTAATATACAGTAAATAGGCGACGTCGACAACCATGTTGTTTGTCTTTTTTATAATAAAGTTTGTTCCGTGTTTGATTTGATATATATATAAAAAATAGGAAGAATAAATGGTAAAAATCCTTGTGTTTTTGAAGAAGGATGGAATAAATCGATTTAAAGTGATTTCTAATCAGTGATTCGGAAAAGTTTTTTTTACCAGGGAGTGCAAAAATAAGTAAATTTATACAATTTTATTTGTTAAAAGAATAACACTTAAATTATTATTGAAGTGCTCAAAAATTCTTCTACGTTGATTTGATTTTTCTTGATAAAAACTGTCATCAGTTTTTCCATTCTATTTTTTTTCAAAGTACGTGTTATGGGATATACGAAAATGATTTAAACGGTATTGTGTCATTCTATTACGATCCCATGTTTTCAAATGTCTAAGTGCGCTGAAGCTTCTCTCGTTGGAAGCAATTGGTACAAAGAATTAGAAGATAAATTCAAAAAGAATAAACATTTATGGCATGCTTAATTTGATTCGTCTCACTGATCTCCATTCTTCAATGATGCTGTCCAATGGTAAGGGCGGTTCATCTTTGCTATTGTTGAAAGTGCAAATATCATTTCCGTCGCCCCAAAATTGGTCGAGGTAGAGCAACATTACCTCTTGTTCCATGGTCTATGCCTCTAGTTATAGTGAATTTTAACGAAGTATTAGATTGTGTTCAACGTTACCTCATCAAGTTTGACTGATAATATATTTTCAAAAATTGAAACATTTTAATTTTGTTGGCTCCGACAATTTTGCAAAAACAGAGAACTTTATTCCAATTACAGTTAAATTATGCAAGGGCCAAGAAAATTAAACAGTTTTGATTACGTTTTGGCGAATACCATTATAATACACACGCACTCGTTAAGATAAAAACAACAATCTCATCGATCTACCAAATTGTTTGCAATCAAGCAGTGAATGAAGATTGCCTTGTTGGACACGCCTCTCTTCTAAATAAAGTCTCTTACTTCAGAGATTGAGTGAGCTTAAATAAAAAACATCCTCCTTCAGCATTTAAAACCAATAAAATGTTAATATTTGTATAGCAGCCCAGGTTACCGCATAAGACAGCGCATATCATTCCTAGGCCCATCTGGCAACGGGCCACCATACTCAATTCCGATCCTTTATGAATTGAGAGATGTCCGTTTAAAGTGCCAATGCACAATTCATTGATCTGAAATTTTATTAATATGCACATAAAGTTTGCTGCTATATTTAAATAAAAATGTATTCATACTCCATCATTATCCACATCCGCAAAAATGAATGAGCTTTTCAAAGATCTCCCTAATAATGGAATCCTTTTTGTTGTCGTGAACTCTATATCTTGTATCTTAGAAGACATAACAAAGGTTTCGGAATGATTCACATAGAATGCAATTTCGCCACGCTAAAATGAAAAGTGTCAAACTATGGAGTTAAAGCAATTTGCCCTTTAAAAGAAAACTAAAGAATAATATATATATATATAATATAATATATATCTTCATTCGACCGATTAAATACATTAAAATATTGTTTTGTCGGAATCAGATAAGTCGAACATTCAGCTATAAACGTTTTCCCTTGTTCCGACATGTTAAAACAAGTCTAATAATATTCGCTTATCTCGAAGTAAACTAGCTGTGCTAGCGATGTATAAAAACTCAACTCATTCCTTTTAAATTTTCTAAGACGTTTGTAAATTAGCTAGAATATGATATTCGTTAAAATAAACTGATGTGCAAAAATGAGTTCTATTCAAAAACTTTTTGATTATTTATTTTTTCGCTTTTTAGCAAATAATAGAAATTAAGATTAAAAAATGTTAAAAAGTGAGAAAATGAAGAAGACATCTCTAATGCCAGCTTTTTTATTTTAGTCATGGTTGTTTGTTCCTTCATTTTCTACAACTCGAAATTTTTTTGAAAGTAGTTTGTGATTACATTTCAAAGTTACGGTACAATACGATAGCTTTTTTGATAAAATTACGGTTCGAATTTGCGTACGGAAAAAAATTGAAATACGATAAGTTACGATTTTTTATTGAGCTTCCGTAAATTTTTATTCACCACTCATCAGACACTTACACAGACATGTGATGTACACATGAGCATGCATGTCATACACACATGACTAAAATTACACCCTTTCTTCTTTCGACGCATACATAACATTTCTTCTCAAGATGGCCAATCTATACATCCTCTGATCCATTATATATTGCTGCATTAGTGGATGGTTTAGATGTTATTTTTTTGTCAGCTAAAACAAACGCAATCACCCTTTACAATGCAACATAGGGTCATCGATTTTAAAAGAAAATGAAGGAAGTTAGAAAATTTGATGTGCTTAATAGAATTAATAAATGTGCAGATCTTTTTTATGTTAGCTGATATTGTTTTATCATTACCGTTTACACAGGTAGGTGTTCAACGTATATTTTCGGCTTCAAAATACATTTAAACGATAAAAAATTGAAACTAAAAAAAGTTACAGTAAAATCCCGCTATTAGGACCACCTTTGAGACTTTATTTTTATGATCTTAATTGCGAAATTGTCTTATTAGTGAGTTTAGAGATAAATGAATCATACAGTGAAATCTCGATATAGCGAGCTACAAAGAGTAAGATGTAGTGAAACTAAGTTAGAAAAGATGCCCTTTTTCCAATGAGATAGACATGCTAATTAGGGTTTCTTTCCCGGGATCCCGTTCAATTTTTTAGCTAGAAAAAATTTCGAGCTTTCCTGGGAAATTTCAAGAACGATATTGAAACTTCACTTCCTAAAAAAGTTTACTTAAAATAAAAATTACTGTTCTGGCTTAAATTAACATTCGAAAATGAAAGTGTATTCTAAGATGTAAGGGTTGGTCAACAAGTGGTTTGATTAGACATTTAGAATCTAAACATTATATTTCGAAACTCACTCTTTCCAATCCTAACAAAGCAAATAAACAAAAGCAAGACCATGATGATGATAACGACAAGCATGACACTTAAAAGCACTCTATTCGAAAATTTATCAAAAAAGAGAAAGAATCAATGGAAAATATTGTTTCAAAATTGGCATCTCTAGATGGCGTTTCAGTAAATGCGATTACTAAAAGTAACTTCATTAGAGAATCATTGTTAAAAAAATGTTAAAAACTTCTCAGTGGACAAAAATGTTGCTTGTCCTTGGATGAATACTTCAGTTAATAGAAGTCGATATTTAAATCTAAACGTTCATTTCAACGATGGCGAATTTATATGTTTGGGTATGCTGCAGATGATTGGAAGCTATACCTGATGTTTTTTCATGTTTTGACGGAAAAGTTGAATGAGTTTGGTATCGATGTCAAAAAGAATGTGGTAGCATGTGTAACAGATTGTGCAAGTGTCATCATAAAACTAGGGAAGCTTCTGGATTGTGAGCACCATCAGTGTTATGTGCATGGATTGCTGTTTGCGATGATCTTTATAAAAATTCATCAAGTCTAAATGAGGAAATAGATGAGTTTCCTGATGAAGATTTTTCTTTGGCTTTAGAAATCGAGAGCACTTGAAAAACAGCGTGAAGTCTTTAGCTATTAATGATAATGTGGGTGAATTGATAAAAAAAAAAGTTAGAAAAATTGTCAAAATATTCTAGAAGTCACCTTTGAAGAATTATATTTTAAAAAAGTATATTCAATCTGAGTTCGGCGACACATGTGTGAAATCAGACATTTTTAGACTCTAAAACTAGATGGAACAGCTTATTAGCAATGCTGGAAAGATTTCTTGAATTGAAATCTCCGATTGCAAAGACTTTGATTGGCTTGAAAATTTTCAATATTTTCACAGAGATTGAAATGATCCAAATCAAAAACATTGTTCTCTTCAACCTCTAAAAATAGGTTTAGAAAAACTTTGTAATAGAAAAGCCACATTGCTCACTGCTGAAGCAGTATTTGATTTTATCAACATTGAGCTAGATAAAGAACCTTCCAGTTTTTTATTAGCTATCAAAGAAAAGTTAAATGATCGAATTTTGAAAAGGAAAAATGTCGATTTATTTGGAATGTTAGAATATTTGAACCGGGGAGGAAATTACGGGGCACAAGAAGACGAAATTATCTCTCTGCCAGACAAAAATATCATATATAGACTAAGTGACAAAATAGTTAAAAGTAAATTCTCTGAAAACTTGGAGACAGAGGAAGTAAAAGGCTCTTTGTTGGATGAACGTGAAATAGATGATGTCGAAGACACTTTGTCTTTAGAAGAGAGGCTGGAAATGACGCTTGAAAGAAAAATGAATCGTTGAGAAAAGATAGCTGAAAGAAAATTGGAAGCAAGAGCTTATGAAGTTTGAAGCAAATGGGGTGAAATCAACTACCATAATAAAATTGGAAAGAGCTTTAAAAACAGTGCCACCAACATCCATTGAGGCTGAAAGAGCTTTTTCGTCGGCTACACTTTTTTTCACAAAAATCTGAACATGACTAGTATTAATTTCTTGATGGAATATGGTATTTTGATTTTCAACGTACTCTATGAAAAGCTCTAGGATTGGGCATAAAATATATATCACAATCTCATCAGAAGTAAATAGGATTTAGTTTTTCTAAAATCACAAGACAGTTCAGAAAATGCGTTGTAATCCTTCTTAGAAAGTCAATAGTATACTCAATTAAGTTTATGGCATCAATTTTTCAAGATGTCAAATATCCCTTTGGATATTATCTAGCCCTGAGATGTTAAATCTGGTTAGGGCATACATAACTCATTAAAATTCAACTCCCCTTTGTAACACATTCATTACCCCCCCCCCCCCCCTTCTTTATCACTTCAACAAACTCTTGTATTTGAAACCACCCTCTACCTCGATCTTCCAATTTTATGCCTAATAGGGAAGCGTAGAGCAGTCTATAAATATCACATGATTCATGAGAAATTCCTTGAATTATGTTTATGGAAAAATAATAAGTTGGCATTTTTAATGGCGATTGTCTGCGACGAAAAAGAGAATGAACCGCCTAATTCAATTTTCAATCGTATTTGGCGGCAAAAAGATTGTAAACATAATTCTCCTATTGATCTTCCTTTTTACAATACCCTCCCTTCCCCCTTCTCCGCACATGTACAGTTTCGTAACGCGATTGAACAACCCCTCTCCCTTCCTATGGCGTTACGTAATATATGCACATCCTCTTAAAAATATATAACTCTCGAGTTCCCCTATTGTATCCAAAATTGCCTTGAGAATTTCTATCAAAGAATTTTTGTTTAAAAAGTGCTTTATTGATATAAGTTTTAAAATATCAACACAGAGGCGTTGCCAGCTGGGGGCCAAATACTCTTTCTGCCCCCCCCCTCCTTTTGAATTTTTAGAATGTTTTGATATGTATGCAGTTGTTTGGCGGCCTCAATCTCTGTTAGTATATTCTTGCTAACAAAAACAAATGTGTCAAAGATTCTTTGCTCTAACTAACATTTTTCTCAGTTGAAGACTCTCTAACAACTGATATTATGCCAATACAACTGTAAAACAAAGAGTTTTAAGAAGTCAACGATGCTCAATGCTGCATGAAAGAAGGAAGAATCTTATGCTTGTTTCGTATCTGAAAAAGTATACAAAAAATTGTCAACAATGAAATCTTGATTTTTTTTTCCAGAAAGTCCAGAAGGATTCAACTTTTTTGAAAAAAACTTCCAAAAAAACAAATTTGTGTGATACTTCATGATTTCCAAATAATTTTTTTTTTAATTTATATCACATTACTGAAATTCTTAAAGTACATGTGCTTTAACCACTTTAACTACATGTGCTACATTCTTTTTTGGTAAAAATGTCTCCCCCCCCCCCCCAATTATTTGTCTGCCCCTCCAAATTCTATTTTCTGGCTACGCCACTATATCAACCATTATAATATATGATAATATATCTTTTGCAGACAGGTCCTAAACTACTGAAAAAAGTTTCAACTAATGCTAAATTAAGCCACAGGAAAGAATGCATATGATTAAAAATATAATAAAACAAGTAGTTATTTAAAATTCTTTAACTTATCTTATCATGAAAAAAATCATATACATCACATGCAAACTTCCCTGCCTCCTCTGTCCAAGTTCTTATTACACTTCACAATAAACATAAAAGACTGTTTCATCGTCTTTCGAAAAACAACATTCCAAATTAGTATCACTTGTAATATGAATGTTTCACAGAGATAAAATATTCGAAATCAAATAATGAAAAATTTTTTTTTGACCTTTCAATTCTTAACTGAAACTAACACTGAATATCATTTGAACTGTTGTTTTTCAATTTAAGCTTATACAACCTTACCGCGAAAAACACCTCTTTTCATAGTTTTTGCAAATTCTTTCACTTTTGGTATGAAAATCTTTAGTTTTAAAATTGGTGAAACATATTTAAAATTTACCTTTTTAAAGCCTTCAGGATATCAAAAAAAAATTTTCCAGTGAAAAAATTTCGATAATTCATTTTTCATTAATTCGTATAATGAAAACATTTCAAAACTAATTTATAATGATTTTTGCATTTTAGAGTCGTTGCTCCATAGAATTCATAGCTCCCTGTATTGAAAAGTTGCTAGTTATTATGAAAAGACAAAAAAGTATAATAAATTTCATGAATAAAAACTCGAAAAAAGATGAAATATGTATCTCAACTTTTTCAACAAGAATCAAATGTTGAAAATATTTTTGACGAAGTTCCAGAAAGTTCAAACGCATCGGATCCATTTATTTCAGTTCTACCAGATTGCTGGAGTGAGGACCAATTCAACACATTCAAAGCTAAATATATTGGTCTCATCATTCAAAACAAAAAACTAGAATGCCTACATTATTCAAAAAGAGAAAAAGTAAATCTCTTTGGCACTGGACTACGCATTTCTTCCGAGTGGGCCAGCTGCAGCGTTGATCCATCTGGAAATACAAAAAATTCGAGATCATTTTTCATCCAAGGCGCATTCAATTTGTGTTAAAGAAAGCACTGAAGTCTCGAAGACCACAATTAGCGAAAGTTTCATAGAGGTTGGGGGGGGGGGGGGGAGGGGGTTTGGCTCCTTTATCTTCCTTTATCGAAATGATTGAGTAGATATGATTTCAGTTATCCAGTATTATATTCAAGATGGGTTTCTCTGCCAATGTATATATAATATAAAGCTAGTAATATTTGGCATATGCTCTCTCTTTTATGAACGATACGCCTCGTGTAAAACATAAGCATATAAAAATATAATAAAATTAAAGTGTAGATAATCTTTATTAATTGTACGCATGTAATAAAACAATTACAGTAAAACCTCTATAATTCGACCACTCCATTGACTGCTTTAAAATGGTCGATTTTAAGAGGTGGTCGACTTATAGAGACATAGTATATTTTCAAAAATGTTAATAAGTTTTTTACATGATAAAAATTTTATTTGAAAAAATCAGTGATTTTTTTTTGTTTCATCTTGAATTCTATTGACTTTTGTTCTAACTTTTCTTTTACATCAATTAAAGTAGTATAAATTTCGCTATAATTCCTATCCAAACAAAACATTTTCAATGCTTCAATATACTCTAGAGACTCTTGAAAAGTATGAATTTGACACACCAAACTTTCAATTTCATTATTTTGATCTGAAATACTTTCACGTTCAAGCAATTGATCAGTTTCTGTTTCTTTAAAGACTTCTTGAAAAAATTCTTTCTCCCAATTTGATGTATAAACTTCATTAGCAAGACTATCATCATCTATCTCGATGAATCCATCAGCTGTTATGATAGGCTCTTCAATATTAGAAGAAATTTTCTCTAAATACACATTCAACTCTTCTTCTTCCTCCACTTCTTCTAAAATTTCATCCACCGGAAAGCCAACTTTTCTAAAACATTTTGAAACTAAACTTGGATTGCAACTTTGCACTGAAAACTTTATCCATTCACAGGCATTCAGAACAGAGACAGATTTAACTATATCAGATGTTAATATTTTTTCATCCATCACATTCAAAATTTTACGTAAAAACCTTTTTCTATAACTTTATTTATGGAACAAATGATACCCTGATCCAAGGGCTGCAATATAGAGGTTGTGTTTGCTGGAATGAAAACTAGCTTGATGGTAGTTAAGTTATTGACGAACTTTGAATGGGATGGATCATTGTCCAAAAAGAGCAAAATGTTTCGTTTCTGTCTTTTCATTTTGTCGTTAAAAGAGAGTACCCATTCATCAAATATTTTGTATGTCATCCATGCTTCCATATGACAGGTAAGTTTTCCAAATTTAAATTTCGGGAGCAGTGTGGTTTAGCGGATTTTCCAATTACCACAACTCTTTCAAACTCGCCTAACATGTTGACACACACTGCAATACTTAATCTATCCTTCATTTTTTTTACCTCCAGTACAATTTTCACCCTTTATAGTTAAGGATTTTTCAGGTATAGCTCGATAAAACAGGCTAAACTCATCCATGTTGAAAATATCCTTTTTTTCATAATTTTGAACAATGACTGGTATTTTATTTTTCCAGTCTTCCACTGTATTCAAATCAACATCGCCTCGTTCTCCGCATATTTTAGAAAAGCTGATATTGTGCCTTGAACGGAATTTTTCCAACCATCCGTTAGATGCCTTGAAATCTTTCAAATTAAGGCTATTTGCCACGAACAGAGCTTTCTCTTGAATAAGTGGGCCAGAAACAGGAATGTTGGATCCCCTTGCTCTTTGAAACCACAACCAAACAGCATGATCCACTTTTTCATTTTGAGTTCTAATAGTAATTCTTTTCTTGTATGAGTTTACATTTTCTTCGTAAAATTTGAGATATTCATTTTTTCTTTTCAAAATATTTTGAACAGTTGTTTTTCCAATATGGAAAATCTCAGCAAGCTCTCTTTGACTTTTACCCTCGCTAGACTTGATTAGATTAACTTTTTCAGACCATGGAATTTCTTTATGCTTGTGTGACATTTTTAATTAGCTCTTTAAAATCTTAAATGAAAATAAACAAAATAAGAAACAAAATACATTTTATATAAACTACCTAGAGAAACTATTTTTTTCTTATAACTAATAACAAAGAGTGAAATCATAAAAATCAATGAAAAAGCTCTGAAATGAACAATAGGATTTATTGGATACAACTTTTGAAAAAATTATTAAAAAAAAGAGATTAATAAAAATATTAAGGTCGTATTTGTCGAAATATAGTTTAAGCCCTTGATACTACGACTATCTAAGATGATTGATGGTCAAGACGGCCAAAAACAAAAACTGCCGAAAACCAAAATAGTCAAAAATAAAATTAATTACATTCAAAAAAATTTGATTCTTTAAGATTTCTTACTTTCCGGTCGTTTCAGTTTTAGAGTTTTCGATTTTTGACCGTTTTCGTTTTAGTTTCGGCCGTTTTGATCATGTACCTCTCAGATACACCAAGTCGGACAAACTCTATATTTCCCTGAGGGTCCGAGTTATCTAGCTTTTATGTGTAATATTGATAAGTGAGACCTTTGAAGAGATCAAGCATAAACTTTCAAATTACTATATAAAAACTGAACGCCGCATTGCGGTCATGTCAAAATAGAAAAAGCTTTAGTTAAGATAATTGTTAGTTAGTAGTAGATTCACGCCAAACTTTATATTTTACGCAAAATACTAAAACTAATAGAGACCACTTTAGTTTTAAAATATATTATGTCATTATTCATATTTTTCTCTCCTTAAAATAGATAGAGCCTGTAATTTTTTAATGAAATTTTGCTTAAAAAACAAGCTATCTCCAAGTAGTATGAACAGAGGCGAAATTTTTATCAAACTAAAACTTTTCAAGATATCCAATATACAATCACATATTTTATGCAAGCTCTTAGAAATGATAAAAACTTACGACTAAGCTCAGCTATAAATGAAAAACATGAGTATGAATGTAAGACTATGTAATGGATTAAGTTTGCTGTGTGAGGAATTTTTTTCTATTCATAATTTCCAACTGCCATGTGTTTCAAAAGTATCATGTATGTCTCATACATTTCTTTTTTCTTCTCAACAATCTATTAAATGACATAAGGTTAGCATAGCATGAATTCAATTTCATATTTTTATAGCATGATTGTTATGCTTTTACACTGTCGAAATGCTTGTTGGCTTCTTCTACATAAATTTACGCTTGTATTGCTTTCAGTCGATGATGTAATAAACATGTGCAATTGTTTTCAAACTCATGAAAGCATTAGAGACATTTCTAGACTTTTTTTAATGCGACATAATAAAAGGCAAGAATTATTATTAAAGTATACTGTGTTGTAAAAAAAATAAAACAAGTGGTCGGTGTTCGGAGTTGAGAGTTGGTCAAGATAGAGAGGTTATATAATAGTGAAATAAAGTAGATATAAACTAGACTGTAAAAAACCGGTCGAAGTAAAGAGATAGTCGGATTATAGAGGTGGTCGAAGTCGGAGGTTTTACTGTATATAGTTATATATTCTAGTTTTCTAGATATTATATACGTACGTAGTATAGCTACAATCATTAAAAAAAAAAAGGGGCCAATATATTTTTTGATTTTAAATTAGAGGGGGGGAAATTTTATTTAAGTTTCCCCCCGCCCCTTCTTTAAAAATTTAAGGGGAAAAATTTTTTAAAAAAAAAAAAAAATGTATTTAGTTCATCTAGTGCTGTTTTAAGATATATTTTTAATTTAAAGTACAATGGTCATACGAGAAATTTTTTGAAAGAAGTATTTTTCTTTTATAAATATTTGCGTTTATTATAATGTTTTCTTCATCCTTTTTTCAAGTAAATTAACAAAATCAACATTTAAAAATTCGGATAGAAATAAAAAAATTAATTTTAAATTCTAAATATAACAATCAGAAAAAATTTTTCATAAACTATGAATGAACACAATGCCAAATAAATATTAAAATAAAAATGATTGATTTACGCAGCTTATAAGATTAATTAATTAATTAATTAAGTTGTTTTGTGACGTTCGCACCCATCCTTTCGGATATCGTGGCCCGCCCGGAATGCTGAGTCCAAGTCTAACTGGACTTTCCATCCCACTAAACACCAATCGGCCCTTGTTACAAAAGAATAGCTCTATTATATATAGTATTTTACAAGAATTTATGAGACAATATATAAATACAACTGAGAGAACGATACAATCCTAACGCGAACGCTTTCAATTTGGGAAACAAACTTATTGTCTAGTGATAGCTTGATTACTAACCACGTAGAATCGCATCGCTAGAGCACTACCTAACCGTAAAAACCTTTGAATTCTTCAGAGGAAGAAAACTAGGGTAAAAAACCGGCACAACGGAATGTATCTTGTTCCTAAATAAAAGAATATGATTATAAAAGGTATATGCTACAAAAATAGAAGCGTTTGAAGGCATGCAATATCTTATATATTATTAATAAATAATATTTGATACATGTTATAGGGTTAAGAAAGATATACATAATTTAAGGCATGCTAGGTTAGGAACAATCTACCCCTGGAATTTGACTCCATCCCTAAATGTCGTCCCTAGGATATATGTTTTAATATTGGAATGTATGTTTAAACGGTCCTACAAGCGGACTCTTGTAGAGGCCAGATTACCGACTATGCCTAACCTAGCTCGTAAGATGAAACTGTTTGGGGACTTATACCTTGTGCCAATCCTAAATTTAAGTAGGCGGATCTAGAACTCAGAAAAAAACAGAACTATATCGCAGAACGCAGAATTCCCTATTGTTGGGGGCTATTGTATATGGGTAGTCACCTAGGATAATTTTTCTTTTTTTTAGCATATACCCCCAAGAACGCTTCAGCCTGTTTGCGTGAGCTCCCAAGCTTGGCATAATTGTGGGAATGCTTGTGTGTTCTCAATTTTTCAATAAACTTTTTATTTAATTTCTCCAACCTTTTCTGGAACCAGGAAAAGGAGGTCCGGCTATGAGCAATAGTGAAAGGGTTGCATAAACAGTCCTAAAAAGTTTATACACGAGGTCATCTATTTTGTTGGTCCAAGTTGAGGGAAGGCATCCCAAAATGGAGTTTCCATAAGTCAATTTCGGCATTGTTAGGATTTTAATGACCTTGCCTACCACCGTGGAATTGACCCCAAGGTCTTTAAGACATCCATATAGCGCTAGATCCTTCTTCCCCTTTTTTATCTTTTCGTGAGCTTCACGATGAAAACTAAATCCTGCATCCCAATTGATTCCTAGATATTTTAGGTGGCGAACTCGGGGAATATTCCCTATAGTTGGCGGGTTATTTTTGGGACAATTAGCGCCAAAGATGATGAACTTGCATTTAGAGTAATTCACCTTAAGGTTCCATCCAGTGAAATACCCCCTAATATGGTATTTACGTCCGTAAGGTGTTTGCAAATAGCGGAACACGCTTAGCGGAGTAATATAACATATGTCGTCTGCGAAACTGATTATCCTAGCATAGATTGACTTATTGAAAGAGTCCCTAATATCAGATAAGTAGATGTTGAAAGAAGAGGGCTTAGAGGTGAACCTTGGGGACCCCGCGCCTAGGCTTATTCTCCTAGAAAATTTATTATTTATTCTGATCTGAAATGAGCGTCGAGAAAGGAAACTTGAACTACCTTGAAGATACATGATGGCACAAACATGCTACTTAGTTTGAACAGCAAACCCTCATGCCAGACCGTATCAAAAGCCTTCTCCAGGTCGTAAGATATCATCCCAACATAGAGGCCATCATTTAAGCTTTTTGCAACATCATGATGCAAGGTAAGCAGAGATGATTTGTTGACAAACCTTTTGAAATCAAACTGTTCTTTTGGGATAATTGATGCTCCTTGCACCAAGCATCGAGTACTCCAAAAATTAATTTGTCATACACTTTGCTCAGCAAGGAAGAAGACTGATAGGCCGTAGGTCACTCGGTTTGCCGCTCTTCTTGCCAGCCTTTGGCACAAAATAAGTATAGCCCTTTTATAGCAGTCGGTAAAACCCATCTTTTATAAAAGAGTTATATATTGCCAGCAAGACGTCCCTAAACCTAGGGGGAAGATTCTTGATGAATAGATTACTAACTTCATCCCAACCGGCCGCTTTCCTAGCTTTAAGCTTTTTAATGATTTGAACCAGGTCCTCTAGGATGAAGTTAGTGTCGTTCGTCGCAGGTAAACGCCTAAAAACCAATTTCAGAATTAAAATTTTTCGGACCTGGATTTGTCCTATACACATCTTCGTAATAATCAGCAAGCAGTGCACATTTATCTTCCGCCTCAATGGCTGTTCGGTTATTCCAAGTGACCGACGTTGGACCTTTGCAGCCAGGCTTCAGACCTCTAACCAGGTTCCAGAACTTCGAAGAGCCCTGTAGCGGGTTAGAGGCTTTTGTGATACTTGTGACTTTCCTAGATGTGGTTTCGCCGAGCTTTTTCCTAATGAGTTTTTGTAATCGATTGATGAGATTCTTTGTCTCGGCGTCCCTAGTGTTAATGTATTTTCTATAGAGAGCTCGTTTTTCTTTGATGAGTAATAGGACATTCTTCGGAATTGGATTTTCGTATTTTCTAACCTCCTTCAAGGGAACTGCCTCTCGTGCCGCGGAGAGAATAGCATCGTTGACACACTCCGCGAGTTCCTCAGGAGGTTTTACTCCTATGCACATCATGACCCGCGGGGCTGAGTCATTTAGTAGCGACCTAAACCTATCCCAGTTGGCTTGGCTGAAGACCCACCTCTTCGCTAAATTTCCCTTGTCAGCCGTGAATTGTGGACCTAAAGAAACTGTGACCAACAAGGGCTTGTGATCAGATACACAGCAATCCTGGATAACCACTATTGAGGCTAGAAGTGGTCTTAGATTAAAAGACATGATTGCAAGGTCTAACACATTCTTTTCGCGAGTCGGTGTTGGATCGTTAGCGATAAACGCATACGAATCCTCTACCAACTTGAGTAAGTCGGTGCCAGCCGCGCTATTGGTTTCACTAAACAGTCTAGTGTGGTGAGCGTTTAGGTCACCCAGTAGTAGCACCTTATCGGAGGAGCAAAAATATTTTTCAATAAATTCGTAGTCCAACGGAGGGTTACTAGGCGGGTTGTAACAACCCAGCACAACTAAATGTCCAGCTCTGCCAAGATCAAGCTTCAGAGCCATCGAGCCTCCAGAGTCACTTATCGTGAAACTGGAAACCTTTAACCCCTCTCGCACACCCATCGCTAGACCTCGCGAGTGGCTTGTACCAGGATGCACAAATGTCCTATATCCGAGGATGCGGATGGAATATTTGGCTTGAGATTTGACTTCATTTAGGGAGAAGACATCTATATTATTTTCGGTAAGGAGCTCAATTAGAGCACTACGTTTCTTAGCCAAGCCGTTGATGTTGAAGTGTAAAAATTTGAGCATTACAGATTGGCACTACACTATCCTATTTACTGACACTCTAGTAGGAGGTCCGCAGCCACTGCGCTCACCATTTTCTCCAACTGTTCTTTGAACAGTGGTGATTTGAAAATAGAGAGCGCTATTTTTAAAATGGCATCCTCAGAGAAGGAGTGCTCATTTACTATATGTGCCTTGGGTAATGCGGGACTAGTTACAACTTGGGAGTAAGAGGTACTAGCTAATACTGGGTTAGATGGAATGTACGGTGTTGGTTTGTATACCTGAGCCGGCTTTACCTTTGTTGTTACCTTTACCTCTTTTTTTGTAGCTACTTGAGTTCTTTTTGTTGAAGAGAGGCTAGCTTTGTTGGGCAGTTGTTGTAGGCAGCAGCTTATAAGACGCAGAGGACTTGAAAGCTGTCAGGATGCTTTTAGAATATATTGTAGTTAGGAAAGTCAGCTAATTGTTAAGAAGAATATAAGAAAGAATAAATAAATAAAAATAAAATAATAAACATAGTAATAAAAGGAAAGGGGAAAATTTAAAAAAAAAAAAGGGGTAAGATTAGGGTGGGTAAAACCTAAGAAAGTTTTCAAGTTTTTTAATGAATAATTGTGTAGTTGAATAAACTTTAGGATTTAAAATTAGATAATCTAGAGAAGTAAAAGCGATACAATGATGTTTAAAAAGAATAACAGCAAAATTTTCGAAAAAAAAAATCGTATGCGGACAATTAAACATTAAATGTTTTGGATCTTCTACAGATGGACATCCAAATCTGCAAGAGATGGATTTGCATATTTTGATAAGATGTAAAAATTTCCTACAGTTATAGGATCCTACATACCATCTTATTAGCTACGGAGGAACGGAAAGGGCGTTGTGTTTCTCAAGTTGTTTGAAGAAATTTATAGGGGAAGTAAAGTGAAAAAGGTTTGAGTGTGGGGATAAAAGCAGCTTTTGAACCCAAATGTCAATAGACGTTTGTTTAAGAAATTGTTTGAAAGAAGAGAGTGGTATTTTAGAAAAAGAAGGCTCAAAAAGAAGAGCAAGTTTGGCAATAGTGTCAATAAATTCATTTCCAATAATGCCGGAATGTCCTGGACACCAAACCAATCTTACGCAGAAGTGTTTAGACAAGAAAGCATAATGAGATAAAGTTTGACAAATTATAGGACTTTTAGAAGATTAAAGTTGTAAACTTTCAATTAGTGATTTAGAGTCTGAAAAAACATAAACCAATTTGTAAGAGAGAAAATATCTGAAGTTTTGCTTCAGGTAATTTAACGCATAAAGAAGTCTAAAACATTCACCAAGGAAAGACAAAGAAAGATTGCCAATATTTTCAGCTAGAAAGAATGACGGTGACTTTTGTCCAGGATAAAATAAAGAAAAAGAAAAGGCGGCAAATGTGGTAAAAAGGTCATAAGAGCCACCTGAAAAAAAGAAAACAGCATTAGAAGAGGAGATAATCCTGTTGCATTGAGAAGCAGCAGTGCTTTTAGATTCACAAATAGTTATTTTTACATCAAGGTTAGTAAAGTTTGGATCATAAAAAATAGGGAATGGTAATGAAGGAATAATATTAAAAATTATTCCAGGAGAAAAGAGTTTGTTGAAAGGTTTAGAGCAAAATTCAAAGTTCGAGAAATTAAAGCTAGGGGAGAATGTTAAACCAAAATTTAGATAATCGAAGTTCTTTCTCATATGGGAAAGCTTGAGGGAGATAATAATTTTTTCCAAGAGAATATCAACCGGTATAGAATTTGAAAAGAGATAAAGAAGGTGTATAGGTGTACACCTGGAACATTTTATAGCTTTCCTCAAAAAGGCAAGATATAAAGTTTCAAGCTTTTTCATATATTTTTTATATTTAAAGACTACGCACCATGATGTGATTGCATATGTAAAAAGAGGAATGATAATCTTAATTAGGATGGTGTTGAAAAAAAGAAAATGCTGCTTGTTAGTATTGAAGGATAAAGATTTAATACCATTTAGTATTTTTATACATTTCACATGTTTGTTTTGAAAATGAGCAGACCAATGTAGATTATATTTAAAAGTCACCCCATGATATTTTATTTGTTGAACAGGTAAGAAGGTATGGTCATTGAAAACAAGTTTGGGATAAAAGTTTGAGCACCTTGAGAAATTGATAAAAATGGTTTTTTTTGAGTTTATAGTTAGTCCAAGAGAATGACAGAGAGATGAAAAACTCACAAGCAACTTACTAATAGTAAGAAGATTAGATGTAGGATTATCACCTTCAATGCCCAACATGAAATCATCGGAATATCCTTGTGAGAAACAAAGGATTTCTGATCACCTCTGAGAGTTTTTATTCTCTTCCAAATTGAATTTTGGTCAAAGTTTAGAAATGATTGCCAAGATAACTTTTTAAAGTAGTTAATCTTGCGTGAGTAATAAGATTTTATAGACATATATCTTGAAAGATCCTCTTCTTTTTGGTTCCGTCTGAATATTTTAGCAGCATGACGAAGTTTTTTTCTAATTTTTTTTTAAGAGAAGGACACCAAAAATTGTTTTTATAAGAAAAATTATAGGAAGAGTGAGTTAAGGAGTTTAAAAAGAGGTTAACTAAATTTTTAGAGAAGTTTTCAATGTCTTCAGTTGAATTAAGGTATTGAGTATTAAGCGAAAAAGTTTTTGCAAAATTTTGTCCTATAAAGTTCAAAAATTTTTCCTTGTTGAATAAAATCTTTCTTTTAATCTCACTTGGAATATAAGGGTAGATTAGTTCAACTTTAATAAAAAAAAAGTGGTCTGAAAGGGTGGGCTCATCGAGAATTTCCCAAGCCAAAACATATTTTTTCATTTTATTGTTGCTAAAAGTTAGACCAATGTGAGAGGTTAAATAACAATCAGATCTTAGACTTTGAAAAGTAGGTTGTTTGTTTGAATCAATGAGACTTAGGTCAAATTCAATTAATTTTTGGTAAAAAAGTTCTTCTCTTGAATTTGTTTTAGTCCCACAGTTCGTGACGAGAATTAGTGTCTGCAATAACAATGAAAAGATGCGTTTCTACTTTCTAAATAACATTAGAAAAAATGAGTTAATAAAATCCATATCTGTAGGATGAAAGTAGGGAGAGATTAGAAAGATTAAAGAATTACTAAATACGGCAGATATAACACAAATAGATTGACTCGATAGTAGTGGTTCAAAATTAAAATTAAGAGAGTTTATAAATAGTATAGCGGAATGGGTTTTTCAGATTCAGAAATAGCAATAGAGTAGTTAATATTTAAATGAAAATTCTTAGATGTTCGTTTTTCTTTACAAGGGAAGGGCATTTATCGAAATTATATTGGTGATTTTCTCCACAGTTTATGCATTTAAAATCAGTCTTCCTACACGTTTCAGATGCATGGCCTAGTTTGGAACATTTAAGACAAGATGGTTTTGTAGCACGGCAAAATTGATCAAGATGACCAAGTTTGCCACATTTATTGCACAGTTTTGGCTTTCTAAAAGATACTCTAATAGGGACAGAATTATAACCGGAAAAATTATAGAGGTATTAGCTAAGATAGAAGCAACTTGAGGATTGTTAGGTTTTATAATTGCGAGTTTGTATTTTGAATTTTTAGTTTGAATTACCCTAATCAACTTGACACCGCCCAGCCTAGGAATATTGTAGTTAAAGGGGTCTAACTATTCGACGCGAGCTGATTTAACGCGAGCTGGACTAATCAGCCGCCATATAAACAGTTGAGTAAAAATTAATTAAAATAAAAAAAGTTCAAATTTTTTAATAATGTAAATTTTATCCAATTTATTTTCCATTTAATTTATTCTTTTTTATTTTTTATCAATAATATTAATATCAACTTATTATAATGTCCAAAAGTTTCAAAATGTTGAGTATCAAAGATCGTTTAAATTTAACACATTAAAGGGGCAAAAAGAAAATGAAATGACATCTAAAAAAAATCTAACTTTATATTTAAAAGAATAGAAAAAACAAACGCAGACAAAACTGTTTCTTTTAGTTTTGTTAAAGATCCTTTTCCATATAAAAAAATAAACAATTTAATTTCAATTTTGTATGTCCTATAAATAGTTTGTAATATATTTTTTCATTGAAAATAATGAAAATCAATTGTGAAGCGGAAGAGACAAATATTTTTTCATGATAGACTTTTTTTAGTTTTAAACAAGACAACCTTTGAGAAAATAATCTAAATCTTTGAATTGAATCACCAATAAAAGTTTTACTTTCATATCAAACTTTCTGCTTCAGAGAGATAAATTGGAAATGAATATATTATTTTTAGCTTTAAAAAAATTTAGATTATGACAAATCTTAGAATCTCAAATTCGTAGAAAAAATTCCTAAAATACAAAAATTATATCACCCTAGGGATCTGAACAATTGCTTTTCTAGGCCTTCTCACTTTAAAAACAATAACTAACTTGAAAAAACAAAAACTTAATAATAAAACCAATACGATACAAAAATCAAATAAATTAAAAAAAACAATTCAGTAGATTTCCATTTAAATTTTATCTTACTTTAGTTAGACGAAATGCTCGCGTTAAATAGTCAAAAAATGGCGATTTCTAGGGAAAAGTATAGGCTCGCGTTTAATATTTAGACCGTAGTTACAGTAATTCAAAGTATTCATTATGCCATCATTATTTAAGTCATTCGGGATAGATTTCATAATAAATCTGGGTTTAAATTCAGAATTTCCCAAAACTGTATTTACTTTCTAGAAAAGAAGTTGCTTGAGATTTTTGTGTAGGAATTTCTTGGCTGACAATAGCAGCAGAAGAGTTTATTCTAATTACATTTACAGAAATTTTATTTTCACATGGGTTTAAATTATTGCAAATTTCTTTTTTGAAAGCAACAGCCTGCACTCTATTAGGTTTTTCGTATGAAACTTTAATTCTGACTGTATTAGGGTTTACAATTTCAGTCTTGAGTGCATGGTAAGAAAGAGCATCAGAATAGCTTAATTTTTTAAAACTTAAATTTTTAATGAGTCTAGATTGGGCTTTAATTTTATCGTTCATTTGTTGAAAAATCATTTTTTTGACTTGTTCAAAGATATTATCAACAAAACAGTCAATGTTCTTATTACAATTATCAAATATATTATGAGCATTTGATTTTATATTGTCAAGTTCAGTAAAAATATTAGAAAAATAATGAACATTCAATACGCTTCCCGTGGGGGGGGGGTCAATAGTATCATCTAAATCCATAAATAAAATAAAATGATTAAGAGGATAGGTTCAACTAGTAGGTAGGTAGGTATGGAGATTTCTAAGCACTTTCCAGCTGGAGCTGATATGCTTGCAAGTCTGCTGGAATTTAGTCTTCAAAGTGTAAATTAGTCTTTGTGGGTCTTTCTAAAATAGAAAGGAAAATTTGGAAGATTTTCATGGCTGTAGACACTAGACTGTGGTGTAGAATGTATGGGTTAGTGATGATAATGGCTTATTGTTATTGGATATTTGAGGGAGGAATGAGTGTTTGGTTTGCAGAAAGTATTGGTTCGAGTGTGGTTATGAGAAGAGAGAGATGTTTGATGAGTAATGGGTGTTGTAAAAGATCATGTAGAGAGGAAGGAATATCTTTAAAAAAATAGCGGCTTTTTTCAAGGAGTTGGTGTCGGTGAGAATGAAAAATTGGACAATAAAGGAGAATATGTATAGGTGTTTCAATGTACGAACAGCTGAAACGACAGAAAGGGTTTGAGTGAAGTTTGAATTTGAAGAAGTAGGCATTACAAGGGCAATGGGATGAGAGCCAGCCAATGATGTTTCGAGGGAGTGAGTGAAAGTGTTTGTTTAAAATGAGTTGTGATAATGGCATAGATGTCGGAAGTGATGTGATGGTTGAGTCAATAGATTGTTGCCACTGCAGTAGTGTAGAGTTAGTTATAGTGTTTGTAAATGTGGAGATGGGTAGAGAAAATAGGGGTAGGATCTGTGAATCGGAGATTTTTGATTTTGCAACGTAATCGACGAAGTAATTTTCGAAACAGCTGGAATGAGCTGGGCACCAGACGATTTTTAATTCAAAGTGATTAGATAGGTGAATAAGTTTGCTTGCTAAACTATAAGTTGAATGTGAGATTTTGTTTTCAAGTTTTAGGTCATTTATTAAATTTTGCGAGTCTGTGAAAAAAGTGATATATTTGAAGGAGGTAGAAAAGGAAGTTAGGTTATTAAGGAGAATGTTGCAGGATAGTAACACTGCATGAATTTCTGTTTCGTGTGCAGTGATTTCTGGATCTAGTTTTGTGTGCTGGATTAGGAATGGTTTTTTGTGTTTTGTAGGAAGAATGCGCATGTAGCTGAAGAGCGGTGTTGTGATTTGGAACCGTCAGGGAAAATTGAAAGCGAACTGATAGTATTTGTTGTACGTTGGTGAGCTATAGAGTTTAGGGCAAGATATCTATGGTGACAGATGTTAGTGGTGTAATGAGGAGGAGAAGAACAAGGGTGGATGAGCTCAATTGGGTGATTTAATGGTAGCACTTGATAAGATGTTTTGTTAGGAGCAAACTTAATTAATAAGGAATTGTAGTACTACAGTGATTGGGATGTTTGTGTTGTGTATAGGTTGGTGAAAGGATGTGGTGGAAGTGTAGAGCAGAATGTTATAAGGTAATTTTTAAGAAGCGTTTTCTTTAGATTGAGATGTAGGGGTAGCGTGTTAGTGAATAATTCAAGTTTTGTAGTTGGTGTAGTGTGATAGGCATTGGTGATAGAAAGGAGACACAGGCGATGAATTTTGTTAAGATGAGTAAGGGATGACTGATGTCTCAACTCTGAGCCCCATGAAAGAACTCTATATTTGAGGACAGGGAAAATGAGACTTTTATAAATGAACTTTGTGATTTTTGGGGAAAGTCCCCATTTGTAAAAATTCCTTTTTTATGGGAGAAAAGGGTTTTGACTAATTTTTGTGAGGTGCTTTTGAAATGAGTAGAGAATTTTAAGTTGAGTTGGAAAGTGAGCCCAAGATATTTTACTTGGTTCTGTGGATCTAATTTGTTTGTTGTGTTAAGTTGTAAGGGTAAAGGTTTGATTCTTTTACGTATGAAATGAATTAAGTAGCATTTATTAGGGTTAAAGGAAATTTTGTATTGTTGCGCTTTGAATTGAATTTGATTTAGTAAGGAAGCAGATTGTTTAAGATTTTTGTTTTGCTCAGAACTAGAAAAAGAGAAAAGAAGGTCGTCGGAATATCCTTGAGAAAAGTCAGAGTTATTGTTGATAAAAGCAAGAAGGGGGTTGATGAGTATTAACCAAAGTAGGTCAGATAAGCTGCCACCTTGAGGAGTAGAGAGAGAGATCTAGCGAATATATGAGTTGTTGTTTTCAGTTAGAATTAGAATGCGATGGTTGAGGTAATTGTGTATGAACTTTATCATGTATGTGGGGTAGGTGTTATCTATGAGGTTGTTAATGATAGCTGGGTTCCAGGCAGTGTTAAAAGCATTTTCGATATCTAGGAATAAATTTGAGGCTATTTTATTATTTTTAGTGCAGATTCGAGGTAAAGCGTGAGGCGAGAAAGTGCTATTTCTGAGTTTTTGTTGGGAAGATAGGCAAATTGGTTAGCGTGAATGAGTCGATTTTTTAAGCTATAATGTAGCAGTCTCTTCCTGAGAATTTTCTCTAAAATTTTGCCTATTGTCGGTAAAAGAGATATGGGGCGCCAATTTTTTATGTTATTGAGATCTCGATTGGGTTTAGGAATCAAGATTAATTTGCTAATTTACGAGATATTGTGAAAGTAGCCTAGTCTTAAGCAACTGTTGAATAATTGAAGTATGTGGGGATAGATAATATGGTATGCTTTGCGAACGTTATTCATGGATATGTGGTCGTAGCTGCATGCTAGTTTGGGTTTAAAGGAGTTTACGGCGTTGCTGAGTTCTGTAATGGTGATTCGTGGAAAATCAAAGGTGTTGCTATTGCGTAGATATGATTGAGTTTTAAGTCTTATGAAGGAATTGTGAATGTTGTCGGTTATTAGTGAATCGGATGGAAAAAGTGAAGTAAGAAAGGAGGGGTTCAAGTGTGATGTTTCAGTGTTGTTTGCTCGAAGTATATGGGGAGGTAAGGGAGATGAGGATTTTTTATTAGTGATTTTATGAATAGTGCTTCAGGGGTTGGAAGGAGTTTGAGTGGTGAATTTTTTCTAGGCTTGTTTTTTAGCTTTATTGATCTCTTTTTTGTATAAGTTTTTAAGTAGGAAGTGATGTTGAATGTTATCATAAGTGTTTATTTTTCTTATAAGTTTTAATGAACGTTTGAGTTGGTGTTTTAGATTGTTTAAGTAGGAGTTCCAGAAATAAGCGTTTTTGAGTTTTGGAAATGGGCTGTTAGGAGTGGAAGAGAGAATAGAAGTTGAAATTGTTTTGTTAAGGAATAAAGCTGATTTCTCTAGTTCTGATGTTGTATTGGTTTTCATTTCGGTATTGTATAGTTTGGATTGTAGGGTTTTTAGGAAAGCTGTCCAGAAAATGTGTTTGTCAATGGGGTGGTTGTGTTGGATCTTTTTGTGTACATTAAGATTGGCTTGGAAAGATATAAACGAGTGGTCTGAAGCTGAGGGTGTATCACAAATCTTCCAATTTTTTATGATTTTAATGGTTTCATTTGAGATAATGGTAATGTCATTGTGGGATTGATATATTTTATCTAGGTGTTTTCGTTGAAAAGTTGGTGATGTGTTAGAATCAGCTATAGTGAGGTTATGGGCAGAAAGGAAATTGAGGGTTTGCAAACCACGAAGATTTTGTTTTGTATTCCATAAATATAAGCGTGCATTTAGGTCTGTAGAAATAATGAGGAAAAAACTTTTGTTAATGTGGTTTTTTATTTGGGTTAATACGTTATCAAAACGATAGGGAATGAGATGTAAAGAAGAGGGTTGTGAGTAAAGAGAACAGAAGATTAGTGGCGTAGTGGATAAGAGTGAAGATGTAGTTAGAGTTAGAGAATTGGTATAATGGTGTATTTAGAATGGATGTTTTTATTATGATGCAAGCGGAATAATCGTCTAAAGGGGGTATGTGTATGAGTTTGTATTGGTCAAGCAGGTGAGGCATACGTGTGTAGGGTTCTTTGATAGATATTACATCGTATTGTTGGGAAAGAATTATATTAATAAGGTTATCCCATGCGGTTTTAGAATTATTTAAATTGATGTGCAGAAAATTTAACATGTGTTATTATCTATAGTTTTAATGTGTTGCGCTAGAATTGAGTTACTGTGATTGATATAAAAACTGCATGTTTTAGATGTTGCAATATGCGGTAGTTTGCAATTGATACATGTGGTCTTGGTTGAGTTGTTTGAGAGTGTACAAGATGTTAGTAAATGTCCTCGATTGCCGCAGTGTGCGCAGTTTGGGGATGAGGCATTACATTTTTGTTTCAAGTGGCCATATTTAAGGCAATTTTCACATTGTTTTGTTCTGGGTTTAAAAAGATTTAGGGTTAACAATTTATATCCTAGGAATACTTTTGGTTGATTGCGGAGATATTAGAAATAGTTGAGGATTGTTTGGCTCAATTAGTACAGTGTAGGAGAAGGTTCCTTCCTTGCCTAGTTGAATAGGGTTTACTAATTTTCCCATACTTTTGAGGTTTTCGTTTAGTTCTTCTAATGTGGCTGTAAGATCATTAATATTAATGTCTTTAGGTATACCTCTTAGAATAAATTTGGGTATTGGAGTGGGTATGTCACAAACGTTGACGCCGTTTTTTAAGAGGGAGGATTTAGCTGCTGCTTTTTGTTGTGAATTTTTAAATTGAAAGTATATGGTGCCTGTATGTGAGGATCTGGTTTTAGTGATAGAGAGGGAGTTATTTTTGGGGTGAGACTTTTTACCCAAATACAAATATACCCAAATACCAAGACCTTTAATAACTTGTTGGCGGTAAATAGCTTTTTCTTTCTGAGATATGATATTGTTGGGTGGCGAGATTTTTAGAGTAAGGTTAGGTTCTAGATGTTTTTTGATCAAGGGGGTGTTGGTACTTTTCGTATTGGGTGTAGATGTTGGGGCTAGTATTGTTTTTTGTTGGGAGGACGATACTGGTAAGGATTTATTACTAGCGTTAGCATAAGATTCTTGTAATGTTGTTGTTTCTAATATAGGACTTTCAAAAGTTTTAATGTAATGTAAAGCTATATTTTATTTGAGATCATTGAACAAAATTTGGTCACTTGGGGAGAGAGAGGTTTTAGCAATAAAATCACTGAATAGATTATTCAAAGTTTCGGTCGTTTTGTTCGGTTGATCGGATTTCGAGCGTGCCCTTAAATAAATAAATAATAAAAATAAAATAAGTAGATAAATTAAATATGTATAAATAAAACTAAAGTAGCTTAACAGGTTTAAGAAAAAAGCCAGATTGAAAAACAATTAGCTGACATTTTTTTTAAAGATGAAATGATAATGATAAAGATGAACAAGTAAAAATTATTATTTCAAGGGGCGTGAGCAAGGTTGGTTAGATAATGGGTTTCCATACTTGAGTTCAATCCCGATGAAGCCAACTTTCTTCATAGTTCGATACAAGCGACACAATTGTGCCTTCTCGATTAAAATACTCCACAGTACCTTTACCATAATTGAAACAAAGTGAAAAAACTAGGTTGGGATCGTTGGTCTGGGTTCACTTTCTGTTCGTGGTTATCTTTACCATCTGTTCAGTTATGGAAGATTATTCTTCACTAAAAAAAATTAAAACATGGCTTATTGAATTTTTGTACTTTTT
Source organism: Nectonema munidae (assembly GCA_030549495.1). Classification (NCBI taxonomy): domain Eukaryota; kingdom Metazoa; phylum Nematomorpha; class Nectonematoida; family Nectonematidae; genus Nectonema; species Nectonema munidae. The sequence continues at coordinate 141,050 of JAUIRK010000372.1, forward strand.
TATTTTCTAATAGACAAATTATAATATAATTTTTTTTATTTAAAAAAAGTTTTAGCTAAAGTGTGTAATTTTTAGTGCTTGATAATCGACATTTAAATTCAATTAACTAGCTCTAACGAAGAACAATTTTTAATTACTTTTCAAAAAAAGTTTATCATAAAATTTTTTTCTGTTTTGCATAAAAATATTACATTCACTTAGTCAGTGCAAAGTTTATGCTCGTGTACAAACATCAGTCTGTATTTGTTAAGTTATTTCAATACAAATTCTACATATTTTTAATTTTTTTAAAAGAAAGTTTTAATCACTTACGAATGTACAATTGAAATAGTTATCAACCAATGTCCTGGTAACGCAAATTAACCATGATATAAATATTAGTTTATATGTGCTTTTCATATAACAAATTCACATGAATTTCACAATCATAAATATTTTCACATTTTAAATAAAAATAAGATAAACAATTATAACACTTTATAGATTTCCTTTCTATAATAAATAACTTTACAATTTTCACATGAAAGATTCATTTGTATCTAAATTAAAAAAATATGTAAAATAACATTATTTTAAATTTATTGAACAGCCAAAGATAAATATAGTTAATGCCATTATAGAAATATCACTAACTAATTAATTAATTAACGCACCAACTATAATTATTTTTAGTTTAATTTATATACGTTTTTTAAAAGAACAGGTTTTATTTTTGATTAACTTCAGACGAAAAAAATTAACGAATCCTTTGGTTATAATCAGCCACTGAATTATTTAAAAGCAGATGCATAAAATTTTTTTCATAACATAATTTTTATAAAATAAAATTTGTTTCTTTTGATAAAAGAAAATTTCAAAAGTTAATGAAATGAATATAAACTATTCCGATCTTTTAGCTTTATTTCATTCTATTTAGTTTAAAACGTTGATAAATATCATATTATGTTTAATTTATTTGAAAAAATAAGTTTTGTAAAAGTTTTGAGATCTTGGTTTATTTTAAATTTTCAACTAATATAAAAGGTAAAAAAATATTTTTTATTCTGAATAGTTAAAAAATATTAAAATACATTGCATTATTTCTAATTTTTTTAAAATACTTCAAGATTGTTTATTTCGGCAAAAAATGACACCCAAAAATATAGATACGAATCAATAGAGTATTAGTTATAATAAATATATGGGTTTCGTGAATTTGTTAAATCAGTATATACTTCAGACCGATTTTCAATAAGGTTTTATGGCTAAATTATGATTGGATTAAATCCAATTATGGTGGAGAATAAGATTATACTAAACCAAATCTTATAAATCCTTAGCCACTCTTTGTGAAAATTTAATTTAGACAAAAATCACTTAATATTGAGAACAATATAAAATGGCGTGGACGACAATGCAAAGCACACACAGAAATTTGAAAGATATTAGCTTAGCAATATCTAGCAATTAGCTTAGATATTAAATATTTCAAAAAATAATACCGTGTTTAGATTTGTAAATTCATTATATTTTTATTGTATTTCAACTCTCAATTGTTTGTGTCAAAACTTACATTTATGTCACGTTAATTGTTAACATCGACAAATAAATTTTCCAAAGTTTTATATTAATTCCTTGCCCTTGTCGTAGATGATAACTTATTGAATTATCTGAATTTTACAATAAAAAATCTACGCTGGTAAAAATAGAAGTAGCTTGCATCGAATAGATTTTATTAATTGTCGGTATCTAAGGGATGAATAATCTTCCATACCTGGACAATGGGAAAAATTATTACAATCGGTATTCGATAGTTGTCTCAAAAGAAAATCTCTTATTTTTTTATTGATATTAACAACATATTTTGAAGTTATTAGGAAAAAAACTTATAAATATAATTTAAAACGTCAATATATATTAATTAATCTAAAGGAGAAACTTTATTAGGTTTTGGCATTGTTAAACGCCTATATATTAACAACAAAGAAAAAATTATCTCTTTATTTTCTATAAATTATTTCCTTATATTATCTATCACAATTTTACGAATTTTGAAAATTTTATCATAAAAAAATTCCAACAAAAATTGTTTAATGTTTAAAATTTTATTTAAAATAAAAATATTGTTAAATCATAGTTAATCTGTTCGTTACATCAATTAAATTATTTATTCACTAACCAATATAATGTTAGAAAATAGAAAATAAGGTCATGAAATTTAGAAATGATAAATGAGTTATAATCACAACAAATATTATTAGATAAGAAAAAAGATAGTATTTATTATTAAAAGTTAATTTGAAAGCCTTACTAATTTTGAAATTCCGATTATAAACGAAGGAGCATTTAAATTTTAGTTGAATTGTTAAGTTTGTATAAAAATGCCTGAAAAAATCAAAAAATTAAAAAAAAACATTAAAAATTGAGTGTTGGCACAAATTAGTAACGCCCAATCTAATAAGTTGTTTGAATCCATTTTAAAAAGTAAAAATATATGATTATAAAATTTATATTGAGAGTGTATGTCTATTTATCAAAGTATGTTTGAAGAAGGGAACTTTGTAAACTCGTGAATGATGGGAACCTTTTTGATTTACTTTTTTTGAAAGTCATAACCAATAATAAAAGAATAGTTCTGTTTAAAGTTTCTGCCAAAATATACCCCTTTTTGAAAAAGGAAGATTTTACATTTTATTTTATGATGCAAAGGATTAAATCAAGACCTTTTTTCTCTCATAAACAATATCTAGTCAAGGTTCTGCTTCCTACCCTTTAAAAATGTTTCTTCATTTCTCAAATGTTACAATTGTTCCTCAAAAATTGGAAATAACAAATCACTCAGCTATGAGTTATATCTGGCCACCATTATTAAATAGTTGGAAATTGATTTCATTAAACCATATTTTTTGAAATAATTATAAATAATTTTAAAAGTTCCCAAATTTTTTTTTAAATGATATTCCTCATAAAATTTACAAAGTTAATATAGTTTGAATATACAATCATTAAATAGCAAGTTTGACGAATTAAATATTTTCATTTATTCTTTTTACCAGTGCCTTTATCGTTAATATGCCTCTAAGAGACCTGGTGCGGTTATCCTAGAAGAAACTTTTTAATAGGTTGGTATATATGTATAGATTTGCCGAAACAAGCCTTACTTCATATAAACCTAGTGTTTTATATTAGAAAAGGAATTAAATTTCGATTCCTGGGCGAACAGTTCCATGAAAATTGTTTTAAGTATCAATCAATTCTTTTAGAATTACTAAATTATAAAAATATAATTGTACAGAACATGTATAGAGACTTCCCTCGTATAATACTAAATATGTAAATTTTTTTGATAGTTTACTTTTACGGGGTGATTTCAAATTGTGATCTCTTTAAGCTGAGAAATCCTGTTATTCAAAAATTCCATATTATCATTTCTAATTCTTTAATGCCAGCGATTACTTTGCCAACCCGACTGGCTACGAATATATTTATTGATATTTTTCATTAGCAACGATATTGTATTATACAAATGCCTTAACTGAATGAAACATTTCTGAGACCACTTGCCTATTTTGTTATGATTCAATGTTTCTAATAAGAACTATGAAGGCGAATCACCAATAAGCAGTCGGCTAGAGAATAACTATGAAAAATGTGATATCAATGAATTCGCCTCATTTACGGCACAAACAAACTGGTGTATTCACGCTGGCGATAATGGTTTTGATGGTAATATTTTTTTTACCAGTTTGATTCTCACATTTACCGATCTTATTAAAAGGTTAACAACAACATATAGATCGAGTATAAATAAACATAAAAAGAAATTTAATCCTTCTATTGTTTCAAAAATATTGGACATGATCAAATTAAGGGATCGAATCTTTCCTAAGTTAAAAAAACATAGTCTGTATTTGAAAAATCGTTCCATATCTATCAGAAACAAAATAAAATACAAAACTCGAGTTCTCAAAGATAGGTACTATTTAAACAGCTTTGCAAATTATAACACAATAGAGAAATCCTGGTTCACAATAAAAAAGATCTTATATGGTGAAAAAGATAACACTATATGCATTCAACGAGGATCAATATCTATCAATGACCATACAATCGCAAATAATTAAAAAAACGATAAAAATAAAATTGAAAATTATAGACTGGTTTAGATTATCCAGTGTTTCCCAACTCGGTTCTGGTCGTGGACCATTTTCCAAAAAGCAAAAATGGTATGGACCAGCATTATATTTGTGGAAAAAACTTATTATAATCCATATTAAAAATTCATAAAAATTTATTATAAAATCAAAAAAAAATTAGACATAAGTAACAAATCAATAAAATTTCATTTTGCGCTTTTGCTGTAACCAGGCTTCTGAACTCTTTTTTCTGTCTATGTCTGGAGGAGTTATAGATAAAGTCTCACTCTTTTCGCAAGAAAATAAGTAAATAATCTGAGTTATTATACAAAATAAATTAAAAAAATAGCCAATCATAGTTTCAATTATATTTCACTATATTTTCGCTTTTGAAAATTTTTCCTTGGACCAGGAGGTGGGAAACTTTGGATTATACAAATCTTTTCAAAAATGTTTGAAAAATTTTCACATACTCAACTTGCTTCATACCTATAATCACATAGACTAATTATAAAATTATTCAAACGAAGCATTTGATTCATATTTGATAAACACATTAATTATTTTTCTCGACAAAAAAGGAAAGTTTTGATGCTGTTTTTAGATCTATCAAAAGCCTTTGATAGAATATTTCATAAAATTCTAATACAAAAATTACATAAACAAAACATAGGTATAGATGCTTTGCATTTTCTGCTTTCTTTTCTTCAAAATAGAATGTAGAAAGTTAAAGTAAATAATACCTATTTAAAATTCACTACCTAACATATGTGGAGTTTCGCAAGGCTTCATACTTGCACCTATTTTATTCAATGTATATATCAAAGATATTTTCTCGCTATCTAATATCTTAAAATTTTTACTTTATGCTGACGATATTTGTGCTTACGTACGGCTATCTTCTATTAAAACACACGCACGAGTAAATATAAATTCACTCATGTCTCAATTAAACTCCTTATTGGGATTTTATATCGTACAAAGAATATCTTTCTTACGAATATCAAACTTATGATATATAAACAGCTCTATATATAAACTTTCTGAGGGCCGAAAATGTGTTGAAGACACTGGCCAGATAGAAGTCATCTGGGCCTAGCCCCCCCGCCCCCTATTAAGAATCGCTTCAGAAATTCCCCTTACTAATTTTGCCCTAAAGCATCAAGACTTGTATGGTAGTATTTTTTAAAGTTGCCCCCTATGTTCAATTACCTATTTACTTATATATTTATTAATTTTGCTATTTATAACCTAGCCCTAATAAAATCAATAAGATGGGAAAATATTTAAATTCAAACAAGTTTTAGTTGGTTGGAGATATCAAAGCACTTTCAGCCGTAAGGCTATATGCATGCATTAATTAAAATTTTAAGGACCTTGAATAAAAGTTTTAAAACAAATATGAACTGTTTTCATGCCCAAACATTAAATATATTAAAAATAGATTTGACTTCCATTGAAGTCAGTTCTAGTTTTTACACTTTTGATATTTCGTCTTATGAAAACTCAAATATCCCATTATTTGAAGTAATTATTTTTAGATGTAATTTTCATAGGTTTGAACAACCTTCTTTTTGCTTAATAAAATATGTTATATTATGTTATGAACTGTTTTTTTCTGTATTTGCATCGAGAGACTTTGAGCTTTGATACTGAGTTCGTGATTATTATCGGATAAAGAATATTCTTCAAAAAGATATAAAAGATTTTCGTAGTTTTTAACAATAGAGTTGATTGAATCAAAATGTCCTGTCCATCTTTGATCCATAATCCTTTGAATTTTCCCTCCATCATATATTTTCTTAACGTTAGGCTTTCTGATAAAATTGTAAATGAGCTTACACACAGTAATGCATCTTCAAGCTTATTATTATTTGGTATAATTTTTCTTTTTCAAAATAGATTTATTAAAGTTATTTATTTCATGCAAATTTTGAAAAAATTTTAAATTATACTTCACATTTTACTCTAGTTTTGTTTTTTTGTCTTGATAAGAAGAACTTTAGAGCAATATTGGAAAACTTTTATAAAACTTTTTTTGAATTTTGGGTTGATTCATGTAAATCTTATTTCAATTTCTATATATAGTTCACAAAATTTGAATTAGAAACTAAAATAATATAATTCTTGCACTGCAAGATCTGACAGTTTCGCAGGATCGTTCCAGCGAATCGTTAATATTCTAGGGCTTGAGTAAGGTTTGCTAGATAGTGACTTCATTGCAAATAAATAAGGTCTTGGGTTCGATTTCCTAACCTTTCTTGTTTCTATTTTGCCAAATTTTCTCAGTTCCTATACCTGTTTACCTCTTAATAGTTAACTTCCAAAGGATATAAGAAAATCCTTACTTTTCATTTAAATATTTAAGAATTTCAAAAAGGAGGTTTAAAGAATCTATTTTCTAATAGATTTAATATATATTTTTTAGTATAAAAATATTCCCTTTTATTTTCCATATTAGTTATTTCACTAAATAAAAAAAAATTTTCTTGACTTTTTAACCCATATTTATGTAAGTAATTTTAAAATCTGAAATTCCAATATTTAGCAAGAACGTTTTATTAAATATCTTCTAATTTTTTATGTTTGTTTATAATTAAAAACTCCTGTATTGGAAGTTTATCATGTCTTGATTACAGAGATTGAAAAGTGAAAAAAATTGATGCAATAGTTATTTATTTTTTAAATTCGATGGAATCATCCTTTTTTAATGTATATACGCCGAAATCATATCTAAAATTTGCTAGCCCCGATACTTTTATTCCAATTCCTCAAAATATCAAGGCTAAAAGATTTTAATGCTTGTAAACATTTAAAATCTAAAAGGTTTCAACCTTCGCTTTAAAACTTGCTTAGCGTTACATTTTACATATAAATTTTTATTAAATTGATATTTTAAACAGTTACTTATATAAGTACTGTTAAGGGTTTTGTTTCAGGAGCGCACATCCGGGGTGGGGGGGGGGGGGGCGAGGTATAGGCCTATCAACCTTTTTCTGGCTACGCCACTGCTTCTGTCTAATTTGCATTTAGAGTTTAAAAATAGTTTTCAATCGTTACAATTTTATATCAATGAATATTGTTAGACTCGCGCTAAGAATTATTTTTCAACAAAAGTCACTTAATCTTTATCACTACGTGTGTTACATTTTATAACATGTGAAAACTTTTTTTTCAAGTCAAATTTTTTCAATAGTTATTTGGGAATGAATATTTTGACTAGCTATTCAGTTTAAAAGCAAGAATACTCTATTTGCTTAATATTTGAGCATTTTAAAATTGTAAAAATTCCTTTATTAGTTTATTTTGTTTCCTTTCTCTCTTATGTTAATTATGTAGCAAATTTTTCAATTTTGAGTAAAAGGTAAGGTGCAGCGGGTGTATTTTCATTGACAAGGCACGGATGTACCGCTTATGTCAAACTATGAACAAATTCGTATCGACGAGGAATCGAATCCAGAAGCTTCCGTGCTTAGTTCATCATCTCAACCAACCTGTCATGCCACCCATAGAGTATGCTGTAGGGTATACGTTAAATTAGTTTTCAAAAAACTTAAGCTATGCTGTAAAAATTGTTAGTTTTTGTTGAAGCTCTATAACTTTTTCTGATAGACTTTTTTTTCCTTAAAAGTTATTATAAAAGGCAAATCATTGCAAAATGTTTAAAGTTATTTTACTTTTTGTAGATTTTTATAGCTTGCATCAATTTAGCTTTTCAACTATTTTTGAATGATGCTGAGAAAAATGAAATAATGCAATCTTAATTTATTGTTTGCACAATTATAACTTCATTGTATACCCTTGCCCCTGAATAAATCACATTTTTTCATATAAACATCGCAGGGTGTCTAGTATACTCTTTGCCTTCAGACTACATTCACTCATATAAAACTATCCAACCTTCAGTTATTTGTTTTCAGTTGTTTTCTCTATGAATCAAGTATCCTTTTTATCAATTCCTGTAATGTGCCTGGTAGATTACTTCATTTTCAAATGAAAAGCCTATTCCACCCCCCCCCCCCCCCCCCTAAACAATTTTGAATTTTTTTTAAACTAGTGTATATTCTGCAAATTTAATTAAAATATTTTCGTTGGAAGTATACTATTTAAATTCACCAAATTTGTAAAAAAATATAAAGTGGTCTTATAAATTTAGGACTTTAGGTATTTGCTGAATACACTCTATTTTAAAGGATTGCTTGAATATTTGTTCTCCCGTGGTATTTCCAGACCACTAATTTTGAAAATTGCAACAAAAAATTTTTACCCCCAATAATATCGAGGATGTGCGCCCCTGTTTTGTTTCTCATCAAAACTTAAGGGGACAAGTCAATCTTATGATTTTCTTATCCCATATCATCTAATCGTCAGTTTAAACTGGCGAAGACGATCCCCTGATTTTAAGGTATTTTTACATCAAAGTTCAAAGGTAAACATGATATAAGCTTTGAATCCTATACAAGATTAGCTTTGGCTAATTGTTTGTTCCTGATAAATTTACATACTGTTAAATGAACATTAAATGCACTGTCTAATATTTCAAAGCTGATAGAAATTATTTAAATCAAGAAGAATCGAAACCGGCTTATTTTGGAAATCTGAATCATTCAGAATTTTGCTATGGTTTCATTACTAGTTGAAATACTAGAGTGGTGGAAATATGGGACGCGCGAAATCGAACTTAATAAAAGGGATTTGGATAAGGAGATTTTAATGATTTAGCGCGTATGCATCATTTAAGAAGTTGCTAGGGGTATGGATCGTTAAAGGGTAGAAATGCGAAGCGGATATCGATCGATGAAGATGTATTGAAAAAGCTTATTCTGTATGAATCATTGTAGGAATTTTGATCATTTATCGCATATGAATTGTTCAAAGTTTAAGATCATAAACTGTCATAGGAATTAACATGAAAAGGTAAAGTTTATTTTTACATTTGACCCAATTTTTAAAAGGAATTATTATCAATGATTATATATATCAATCCATGAAAGTGTTATACGAGAATATGGAAAACTCAATTCAATGACTAAATTGTTATTTATTCTTTATTATTCTCAAAAGCAAATGACCCAATATGGGTGCAATATATTGGACAAAACGATCCACTGAATTATCCCTTCCTTTCCCAAGACACTGCTACTTTTTATTGAAATGTGATACTAAAAATACAGCTAACTTCAAATAATTTAAATAGATCATAAAATGGCTCCTTTACTTTACTAACCACTTTACCACACACTTAAACTTCGAACTATTTCATTTAATTTGATCAATATTCGATGCAAACGAAAAAGGCAAGATATACTATAAAAGTATATCAAAAAGTCGTTAAAAATTAGTTATATAACCAAAATATAAAAAAGTTCGTCACTCTTCCAAAATTTTGAGGATATGCACTTCTGCGATAAAGTTATAAATAGTTGTGTGATATTTATTCATGAAAGTCCTCTTAAAAAAACTTTTTTTTTAATAAAAAAAACATTCACATTTTATAAAAAGTTTTTAAAACAAGTATTACAAGTAACAAGAATGTGAAGCGATTTATTTTTCGTGCCTTATGTCAAGGCTTCTATAAAACCCATGTGGACTTTTGAAGTAAAATGTTTAATTGCCTTAATTCCGACAATTCGGTTATATTTAACTTAAATCCTCAAAAATATTTAATCTCTGAAAATATTCAACCTTGAAGTATTTCTTTCTAACAAAAAAATTAAGGGATCCATGCGACCCTATTGTTTTTCCTGTATTAAATGGATACATTTTACATGTATTTTTATACCAGATAGCATATATATTAGTGATGGGATGATTAATTGGAATCGGAGAAATTTTTTTATTTGTTTTAAATGGGAATCGCATCAGAAAAATTTACTACTATTTCCCGATTCTTCAATTATTTTTTGAAACATATTTTCTTAATTCTATTCTAACTATCTGTCTACATATGTAGACAAGGCTTACAAAAACGATGATATAATCATTTCTATAAAATTTTGCAATTCCCGGTCTTATGACGATGAAAAAAAAATATATTTTGATTACACCAAAAAATATATTCAAAATAAATTGTTATTTTCATATTTTTCTATAACAACCCTATTTTACATAACTGTCTACATATGTAGACAACATATTTTTTTCTAGTTTATTAAATTTAAAAATTATTTTTATGCAATTTATATTATCTCAATAATTTTTTTTGCTTTTTAGTTTATTTTTATTTTATTTAGTTTTAAAAAAACTTAAAAAATTTTTGAAATCAGGATGTAGAAAATCAACAAAAACTTTATGCACCAAATGTGCAAAAGCTGTTTGTTCTCAACATAAAAAAACTACAATTTTGTGCTTTGAATGTCAATAAATTTCTAATTTCATTTTATTGGTTAAAGGTCTTCTACAATTGTTTCTAACATAACACGCAAAGAAGGGTGATGCTTAGTTTCTATATGTTTACACATGTAGACTTATAGCTAAAATATGGTGGTTGATTTGCCAGGTAAATTGGGGTTAAGCAAAGTTTAGCAATATCTATTGTTGAATACTCTTTTCTGATAAACGTTTTCCTCAATACTGTCTATAACAAAAAACTGTAAAACGAGCATTTAGATTTTATACGTTTTTTACGACCTAGCATCTTTGAAATCTAAATGCTATTTAGAATAACCTTGGTTGATTTGTATAATAATAATCTATACAATCTACATAATCGTAACATGTCTGAATGTAATAGATATAGATAACATACAATATATGATTCAAAATCAATAAGTCCTATCTCTACACTTCAAATGGGATGCACCTTCTGCTACAAGGCCGTTGTAAGAAGAAACGATGAAGCTTCTCAACTAATAATCAAAATGAGTAATATACTGTTAAAAGTTTGGTGGGTTCATATTTGTTAAAGTGGAATTTTATGTCATTTTTGCATTTATTATCATTTTTAAAATGTTTTTGTCACGTGTGTAAAAGGTTTATATTGTGATTTATTATCATTTGTCTTAAGTATAAGAATATAGAAAAATTGTGATCTTTTGTATGTTTTTCTCAACTTAATCAAGGATAATTGCTAATTGAATATTTAGTCGATTTGTGAGAAATATAAAGCTTCAAAATAAAACGAATCGGTATCGTCTATTTTTTAATAATCGGAATTGTACAAAAGTTTAGCATTGAGTTTAGTAAAGGATCGTCAAATCATAAAAAAATATAGACTCATTTATCTGGCGCTGTTGTTGTTAGCCCTTGATTACACTATCTTATTATAACTGTAAGCAATCAGTTCCATGCAGAGGAAAAAATTAAATTTCCTATAATGAGCTGAGGGAGGTTTACTACTACGAGTAAGTACTCTCAGGGAAAAGTCTGGTGCTACGCTAATTCATCTCTACATTACTAGAACGGCGCTGATTTTTTCGTTCTCTTTTTTGCAGACATAAAGAGTGTTTCAAAATGATGAAATTATACTCCCTGAAACAACAAATGAAGAACAAAAAGAGCAGCGAGGATAGTGCTGATGAAGTGTCCAAGACTAGAAGACACAGCTCTGCCGCTCATTTGCGCATCCAAAAGGACATCAATGAGCTGAATTTGCCACCCGCTTGTCACATCGACTTTCCCGATGCTAACGACTTCCTAAACTTCAACATAACGATCTGTCCCAATGAAGGCTTTTATCAAAGAGGTAAATTCTCTTCATTCCGCACTTTCACTGATTGCATCGCAAATGATCGATACTCGGAGATGTCCTAATCCTTGCTTAACGCTTTCAAAGCTAGCATGACACGAGTGTCCCAAGACATGGAATATTTTAAATATATAACATTCCATTTAAAATAAAGCAGACAATTAGTCTTCAAAGGGTTAAAATTCAAAGGGAAAATGTTAAGGCATGAAATGAAGTACAGGTAATTAGGTAAAAAGGCCAAACCCTGAAAACTAATAATAATTAAGGATAATCGTGTTTCCAGATGCTTGGATGTAGGGAGCGAAATGTTGGCAGGGCCAAATCTGGATAATAATATAAATTTTTTGTTTTCTTGTTCAATCTTTGAATCTCACTGAAATCTTACTTTTGCTTCAGAAGGCGGTGAAAGCGTTTGGTATAGATACTCGCGATCATAAAAGCTCTATCTCTACAATTATGAAATATTTTCGCTTGGATCCAATACCGACAATAACAAATCAAAAACAAACCTAAAATTCAGGCACTTTTAGAATATTTAATTTTGGTAGGTACCGTAGAATTTCGGTTTACGAACAAATCGATTTAAGAGCTTTGTGGACAACCTTGGTTCCTGCACTCCAAAATTGCTGTATATATATCATAAAATTATAAATCATATTATTCATATATAAATCAATTCATTTACGAAATTTTAACCTGTTATCGACCACGGTCGACTTTACAAAAATGTGAATCGTCTGCTTTCATTAATGCTTTTTAATACAAATCTTCTGCTTTACACTAGATATCGTCTGATTATTCTGGTCGTTAACGAATTAATACGATATTGTTAGCTTGTTTTTTCTTCAAGTTTGCTATGTAGGCTTGCTTTAGACAGTTTTTGTGTCAGACGTGTATTTGTACAAATAAATGGGAAAGTTTGTGTCAAGAATGTCAAAAAATGTATATCTAAATGTTTGTATGTATGATTGCGCTGCACTAAACCTAGCCTCAACCCTAACACTAATGATAATTCTACCTTAATCTATAATTTATAGTTTGCAAAATTTTACATACAATCACCTTTTGAAGATCAGTGTGCCACCGGTGTACCAAAAAATAAAAATCGTCCGCTTAAAATTAGATTGAAAAAGAAAACAGAGGATTCGTTTTCAAAATTATGGTCCTCAAAGCGTTAAGGCCCACTTAGAAATTAGTTAAGGAACTGTGAATTATTGTCCCATTTTAGAAAAAATTTTGAATAGTCGAAATCAGCCGTAAAGTGTAAGAATGCCAACCGGTTCTTATTGCATAAACGTATTCAAGCGTTTTCAGAAAAAGTTTCAAATACAAGAGTTTGTTGAAGTGGTAAATGAGAGTGGAAGTCATGAATGTGTTACATGTTTTTTACAAGGGGCAATGGAGAGTTGCAATTTCAATAATTTCGCATTAAGTAATATATGTATGTCTCTTTCCTTAAACAATAATTCGCCCTACAGTTTCAATATTTAAACTTATGCTTGTCCTGGAAGTAAGTTGAAGCCCGCGCTTTCTTTACTAATTCTTAGCTATTTTTGATTTAGAAAACTTAACACACAACCTAATTCATTTTATCTTGATAAATAATAATAGAATTTTAATGAAAAAATATATATAATATTTGAAACTATTACTCGGGTTACGTGTGTTCAACTCGACTGTTTGAACATTTTACCCACATATCAGATTTATTTTAAGTAATTACTTTCACTCGACGGTTTGAGTAAAAATTTTTTAACTGATTGCCAATAATGTTATATGAATATTCAATCTATTTGAGGTGTGTGATGTGCTCTGATTGTGTTACACCTTGATTTATTAACTTTTTTTCGCTTATGACCCCCCCCCAAAAAAGTGATATGTTCAAACCTTTAAAAACAGGATATGTTCCTAATTGCTAAAAATAAAATCCGAACAAAAATAAAGCATTAAGAAAATATTATAAACATACTAACCTAATTAGGTGAATACAAAAAACGGAGAGCATGTTTTATATCAACAAGAAGTGAACTGCGTTGCTGGGGATCGGTGAGGAATGGCATAATTTAAGGCCATTTAATCAGAATAGTTTTAGCTATTTTTGATATAGACTAACTTAATACACAACCTAAATTCATTTCACCATGATAACTCTTTTTGATGTCTCTTTGAAATCTGATGAAGTCAAATAAAAAAAAGATAGTTCAGAAGTAAAAATCAATTAAAATTTGCTAGTGATTAAATAATAATTTTTAGAAAGAACCAATCCAACTATAATGATGTTAATAATGTGTGTTGTTATTCATGTGTTCAAGTGTATTTTTGCTTTGTTTTTTCGATAACTTGACCGTTTGAATAATTTACTTAAAAAATTACTGATTGTGTAAGATCAATAATGCGTGACGATGTTACACTTTATACACTCAGATTGAATCCACTTACAGACAGCCAGCCAGTCTGCCTTGCGGTAAGTTTATAAAATGACCTGCACCCGTCACTTAGGACTGTCTTGCAAAACCCCGTCGTTCAATCAACGAATACCTTTTAAAAATCTCAATTTACTCTTATAAGCCAAAATAGCCTCTTTATAGTGAGCACCTCTATATAATGAACGTTTCTTTCGAGTCCTTAGGTTTTATGCATACGATTAATTTTTCATAGGAAAGTTCCTATTCAACTTCAAAGTTGGGGAAGCCTACCCACACGAACCTCCGAAGGTGAAGTGCTTGACAACGGTTTATCACCCGAACATCGATCTCAGTGGAAATATTTGTCTGAACATCCTTCGTGAAGATTGGAAGCCTGTTTTGAGCATCAACTCCATCATATACGGCCTACAATTCTTGATGCTCGAGCCCAATCCCAACGACCCCCTGAACAAGGAAGCGGCACAAGAACTGAAGACCAATCAAAAAGCTTTTGAAGCTAACGTCTATCGATCAATGAAAGGCGGGAGCATTGGAAACGTCACTTTTGTCAAGTGCTACAAATAAGTGCTGTTTTCGTCCACATCCTCACCCATCAAGACCTCAGTGAAGAAAGCATTGTAATGTGTCCTCCTTTATTTTTATATATCTATCATTTTTAAATGAAAGAGAATCTTGTTTGAGCACTAACACACCAACATGATTCATTCAAGTGCTTTGTAAATAACTTATGTGTACGCGTATATCAAAGTTATTTAACGGCGCTCTGTATAACTTTAAATAAAATCTTTTTAACTTCCTTCATACTCTGAGGTATTATCACTTAATCTCACATTTCTTAGCCAAAGGTGACAGACATATCAATGACAGTGTTTCTTTGGTTTAAAGAACTCAACTTTATCATGTTTAATAAATTACGCATTTCTCTAACGCAATCCAAATCATATAAATAATTTTATAGGAAACAAAAGAATAGATGTTAGTTTTTTTTTATTAAAAATAAAATATAAATTAAAAATAATAATTAGGTGGTGGACAAAAGTAAAAAAAGTCAATAAACATTAGTTTAAAATAAAATAAATAACAATGCTATTAGTGAAAGTAAATATGTCGGTATAGTTAATAAGAAAACAAAGTTTAAAAATTTAGTTTAGAAGTTTTTATAATATAAAACGTCTTTTTAAATCAAGAAAAGTTTAATTAGCCAGAAGTTTGAACATCAAATAAAAATTGATCAAACAAATATTGAAAAGGAACACTGCGTACACACATCACTCAACTGTCACAGACTTTGCGAGATTTCTTGGACAATCAACCTAAAATTATGAAAAAGTGAGATATAAAAATACTAGAAATCTTCCAAATAAAATGATATAAATTAGCTAGTTTTAAAGAACAAATTGAATTAAAATTAGCTATCGCTTTTTTCAACGTAAACCTTATTGACTCCTTCTCTCTGATCATAACTGATTAAGTTACATAGAAGGATAAATTATGGGCTACACATGCAGCATCACAGAGTACCGAACCTTGAAATGGAGGCGAAGCACTGTACATAGGTAGGGTAGAAATTTACGTTGCACTCTCGAAGAACAGCGATATGATAAGCGAGTAATTGTAGAGGAATGATTGTTAGAATGCTTTGCAGGCAGTCAACAGTGTGAGGCACTTCAATGAATTTGGAAGACAATTCTTTCAGTTCTTTATCCCCCTTTTCTATCACCAGAATGGGAAGACCCTAAAATATCAAAAAAATAAATGCTATTGAATCGGGGAGTGTAAAAGAGGGATAAAACAGGTATCATAGCAGGCTTGCTAGAATGATTTAAATAATGAAGAAATTGTAATAGGTAGGTAGGAAATATCAAATAAAAATAGAAAAGATGAGGCGACTAAGTGACACTTCCATTGAGTTAATTGTAGGTCGAGTATGGCATTAAACTTGCTATTTTTACATATGCTTTTGAGACAATCTGGGAGCAACTATCATTTAAAACGGATCTGAGACCCCCATCTTTAAAATAAACTTCGATAAAACGGATTTACTCAACTAAATGATCTAATAAAATAACATCATTGAAGGGTAGAATGAAGATAGTTGAGCTGAAAAGTCTTTAAATAAGATTGTATAATGAAGTGTGTTCATATTTCGTGTATCAATCAATGCCAGTATGTGTCGACGATGAATATTGCAAAAATAAATTTACAATGACTGACATAGTGTCAAATATTCAGTAAGGTTTGAAAAGATTGCATACGCCTCTGCAAGTAAGCTGGTGAATGGCGTTGATGCACTTTGTGTAGACGGCATCCTTGGTGGCGACAACAATCAAAGGAATGTTTTCGTCAACCATGGCTAAAGGGCCATGTTTCAATTCTCCAGCCAAAATGCCTTCAGAGTGCATGTATGCCAGCTCCTTGATCTTTAAAGCGCCTTCTAGGCAAGTTGCGAAGTTAACGCCTCTCCCAAGAAGAAGCAAACTTCTTTGGTGAAAGAGATCTTTAGCTAACGTCTGCACCACCGTATCAAGCTTCAACACTTCCCTTATTTTATCTAAAAAGTAAGAATAAACACGAATTGCAACACTGTCTTTTTTATCCACGGGGAACTTGTATATATGGCCTTAGTGGCAAAAGTTGCATGCAGGATTCAACTACCTTAAACACCAAAGCCAGTCAGCTAGAATGCTGCAAAGACAAATCGCTTACTCGCTTTATGCAGAGTCTTCCCCCTCTCTCCATAGAGAGAAAGAAAGAGAGAAAAAATTAATAGTTAGTCATTTTTATACTAATTACGATCACCTGCTTCAACGGGAGACAAGTAAAAAGCATTTCTAATGGAAAATATCAAAAAAGTCAGCATAAAAACATTTTAGCAGAATTTTCATTTTTAACAAATTGTCTGAGTCTGTATTTTATTTCAATTTAAATTATAGTATACACACTTATATTCAAAGTAATTTATTTGTTATAACTAAATAAAAAGTCAACTTTCTAATGCTACAAAGCTACAATTATTATAGATAGATTGCCTATAAAAACCTGGTATTCCATCATTCAATAAAACTTAAAAATACTACAAATATTGATATTTTCACGATATTCGTGAAAGTATGATCCTTTACACAAGCGTTTCTCAACGGTGCTCCTCGGAACACTAGGGTTCCGCTAAAACAGCCTAAGGGTTTCGCGAGAAATAGTAATGGTATTCTTTAGGTTTAAGCTTAGATGTTTTTAATGAAACTTTTTAATCAGGTATCATAAAGAAGTAGTAAGAATGTTACCTAGTACTAAATATGATACAGAGGTTTTCTCTAATATATATTTTTTCATCGTAGTTTATGTTTTATCATATAATTTTAGAATAAGCAAATTTTAATTGCCTTTTTTCGTTAGCTTAATTGAGAATCCTTTTTTACCGTGATAAAAATATACGAAATTTTTTTTTGCGGATTTAATATATTCCAAGGGTTCCGCGCGGGTAAAAAGTTTGAGAAACTCTGCCTTAAACTATCAATCTAAAATTTTCTGTCTAAAACCAGGTAAAAATAATTGACTGGTATCAGCTACCAGATTAAACGATTGTGTTATACGTCCATGAAAAAACTCGGGGTAATCAACCGTCAACACACGTGAGCCATGCAAATTGCAACCTGTTAAGGCTTACTGAATCAGTGGATGATTTTATTGTACAAAGAACTAGTTCCCATATTAACTTATTTCCAAAGTAAATTGCTGACGAGCATTAAAAAAGCGTGTTTCAGTTTATTGAAGCATAAAATTTAGGATATGGAAAAATGCGTGATGATAACCTGGCAAACCACATAACTCATCAATGATCTCAAGTCTTCTGGGCTGCATCGAAATCTTGTCTTCGCAAAGCACCAAACTGAACATGATTAGCGAAATGATCTGGCTAGTATACGCCTAAATAATTTGAAATTTAAGATTAGCAGCTTCTATAATATCTTTATTCACGATTAAAAATTGATACTTTAGATCAGGGTCCTTGCATACGGTAGGAAGTGAATTTAATTTTATTAAGATGAGAAATTTACTCACATCCGGTAGTAGTCCCTGCTAATGACCTGAATAAGGTATTATCTCTCACTTAAGCAGGTCTTTACAAGCAAGCCTATCCGAAAACTAATTACCATACTCATGTGATACCATTCAGTAACAATGGATATGACTATATTGAAATTGGACAAACAACAAATACCGTCCAAGCCACCGAAATTATACCAAACTCATGGTTCATACTTCTCCCACAAAATCCAAAATTAGAGAGTGCATAACTTTAAAGTGGATATTGAAACATGTCGTTTACTACACTTTGAAAAACTAAAAGAATTTAAAGACGCGTGCATGGCAAGTTATGGAAAAAGTCATACTGAATAGATTGAAAAAAATTGTTGAGATAAGTAAAGTCAAGTTTGGTTTTATGTCAGGAAAAAGCACACATGACGCAATTTTCATTATTAGACACTTAATAGAAAATAGAGAGAAACGCACAGTCTTTATTTTGCTTATATTGATTTGGAGAAGGCTTTTGATTCTGTTTGTAGAATTTTCATAAGAAGAAAGGGTATAAATGAAAATTTAAGGCAGTAATGGCTTTGTATATAAGCCAGGATACTTGTATAAAAATTCAAAATGCAATTTCTAATGAATTTAAAATAAGAGTATGGTTACATCAAGGATCAATATTAAGTTCGTTTCTTGTTAATATAATAATTCACGAAATTCTTAAAGATGCTATCAAAGAAGATATATACGAAGCAGATTCTCTTGAAGATTTAGGTAAGGAAATAGATTTTTGGGACACAACTTTGAAAAATAAGGATTTAAGAATTAACTTTAGTAAGTCTAGGTGGATGAAAATAGGTGATTCTTCAAATATACAAAATCTAGTTTCAAAAATAGGTCCATGTGGTGTTTGTGGGATAAGAGGTAAAAGAAATTCTATTTTTTTTATACATTTTGTAGTAAATGGATACATAAAAGGTGCTCAGACTAGTTGTTCAGTGACTAAGGACTAGTTGTTCAGATTTTAAAAAAGTTGAAATTAATAAAGAAAAGTTAGTAATAAAAGATATAGAACTAGAAAAAGTTAATTAATTTTGTTACTTGGGAGAGATTATAGATCAGATAAGTAGTGTTAGTAACTCAGCAGAACACAGAATAAAACTAGCTTGGAAGAAATTTAAATCTTTAAGTAGTGTTTTATGTGATAATACTTTTTCTTTAAACATAAAGGGCTATCTTTATAAAAGTTGTATTAGATCTAGTTTAGTATAGAGTAGTAAAAGTTGGGCGTTAAAAGGCATAAATAACACCTCAAATATATTTTAAAAGAAAACCTTGGTACTAGCAACACCAATCTCCGGTCCAGCATTGACATGAATTCCACAATGTGTTTCTCGACAAATACTACTTCCTACGGTATTAGTTATACCTATTGTAATCGCTCCTCTTGATTTGCAATATCGCAAAGCTAGCAAAGTATCCGCTGTTTCACCAGACTGACTAATGAAGCACGCCACATCATCGCGAAACACCGGAACATGCCGATCTAAAAAGTCGGAAGCCAATTCAATCATAACAGGAAGTTCCGAAGTTTCTTCTAGTAGTTGACGAGTCTGAAGTAAAAAGTGAAGAAACGCGCAAGCCAGAAAATTATAAATAAACATACTGCTAGAGCACTGTGATAAGACGTCCCACAAGCAATGAAGAGAAGACGACGGCATCTTAGGATATCTGCCATAAACTCTTTTATCCCGCCCAATACCACATTTGAAGCGCTCGGATCATGTTTATTCAATTTGACGCGACCCCTCATTGTGTTTAGCACGGATTCCGGCTGCTCAAAAATCTCTTTCAGCATGAATGAAGTGAAGTTACCTGAAAAATGAAAAGATTTGTTGTTAGAGTGGTTTGAAATAAGACTGCAAAAAAGGTAAACAAAGGCCTACCTTTCATAATCTGTTGTAGTTCCAGTTTAAGAGTGACGATTTCACGATTCACGGGATCATCGGGGGAAATTTTCAATCGATGAATCGATAAACAACCATTCTTAACGACTGCAATATCATCATCTTCAAGGTATATGACTTGATTTGTATGTTCAATCAAAGCACTATTTCAGAAAGCAGTTTATAAAATATATTTCTAACCGAAATGTTGGGCCTAATTTATGGGGATTTTCTTATAGCTTCAAGCCTTACAAACGGAACCTCTAATCTAGATAAGAATATTTTCTTCAAACATGATATCACGTAATTACGCTTAGGAAACAATTCAAAGGGCTATATTAATAAAAATGAGGAATTGATGAATTGTTATATGAAATGTAATGCAGTCTTTTTTGCCTTTTATTCAGTTTCCTATTTTCAACCAAAAAAGAAGAATATTATCCGACTGATACTGGCACAAAAATTTGAAAATCAAAATATCACAATTACAAATCGATGTTATTTTTTCGATATTTTTAATAATTACCACATCCTTATAAGCTGAACCAAGAATATGAAGACAAAAATTGAAAATTGAAAACGGTTAATCATTAAATGTTAAATTTGAACACAAATTGAATTATTGTCAATTTGCATAAATAAAATTTTGGTTTCCAACACGTTTATTGGAAAAATATGTAAAAATTATTCAAGCTGAAAAGTATAATTTAAATTATTCTTACTGATTACTTACAGAATCAATTTTTTTCTACATACAACTATAAAAGCCTTGAAGAGTACTACTACCAGAAAGAAAACGGTTCAGACACTTAAAAAATTTAAAATATTTTTTTTTACTTTTCAATTCGTTCACATTATTTGCGCTTGGTATCAATTTCTTTAACCTTGATTTTATACAAAAAAAAAGATTTTCAATTGAAATCAAACAGGTGAATATGGATACAAGGACAAAGAAGCATCAATATTTTTACTATGTAGAACTAGTTTGAATATATTAAGTAATTATTTAGAATATTTTGGTCTTTCCTTATTATATTTATCCTTCAAAAGTGAAATGACAAAGTTTAATAGCATATATAATACTGTGTTCTGTTTCTTCCTACTTGGGTCATATTAATGTAGAGTGAAGCAGTTGGATGAGATAAAATTTTTTTTTTTTTTTTTGAATTTCTATAAATTTATATTATAGCATTACAAGTTCAAGAGAAATGTTTTCAAGTTCAAGTGAAATGTTTTCAAGTTCAAGTGAAACGTTTTCAAGTTCAAGTGAAATGTTTTCAAGTTCAGGGGAAATGTTTTCAAATTTAAGTAGTTTTATTATTAGGTTCGACTTAAAAACTAATTTTTTATTGAGTTTGAAAATATTTGATTTTTTTGTTGTTGAGAGAAGATATTGAATTACACATCTTTTACAAATTTTTAGAGTTGTAAAAAAAATTTAAAAATGCAAACTAAAAATTAATTTTTGTAAAAATATTTATTACCGATCTTAAAAAATTTTCAAGTCGAATGTAAAGATAAAATACTCTTAAAACTTAAACGATACTTAAATTTGAAAACATTTCACTTGTAATGCTATATATATTTTTAAGTCTTATTCACCAATGAAAAATAACTATAAATAGGTCCTCTGATAATAATAATTTGTCATAATCTGTACATTTAAAAACTTAATAGTGTGAATTTGCTTGCAATAAGATTCGACAATGACAAAATCTGATTGTGATAACAAACGTATAGCAAAATTTTCAATTATTATAGATAACGCTCATATGAGAAATACACACAAAACATCTCGTGATTGCGTAAAGTCGTGACCCAAAATCTGAACAAATCATTAAGGCATTGTCGACTCTTTAACCTCTCTCTCTTTTTAAGTAAAAAGGCACAAAAATTATCAAATGAAGATTTTAACGGACTTGAGATTTTTAGAATAACAGAAAAATAATAAAAATGGAAATTGAAGAAAGCGATTCCATCACTTTGGAATTGAAAAATTACTAAAAATTGGATACCTTGCGTCTGAAGCAAAAAAATATTCAATTTCACAGGTGTCGGGTGAAGGACCAAAAATGGTATCTTCATTATCACAATTCGTTAAAGATGATTGATCAAGTGCTGCAAGACGACAAAAAAGTATCAAATATTAAAATTTAAAGAAGGAATAAGTTTTGTATTTTTGGAACCTATAAAACAACTAATGAGCTCCATCATGGTTAAAACGCAATGAAGGGGGGACAAAAATGCAAAACGATTCGTTTAAACGATGTCATAATTTTCTATTAAACAACATAAAACGAACCTAATTAAATCATCAGCTCAATAAAGAAATACCTTTTTTTCAATATTTTCCTATAAGAAGGGAGTAAAAATTTATGGAAGTAGTTGCTCCATTTAAAGACTATGTCATAAAAAAGTCATAAAGATAACTTAAAAAGTTACAACCAAAACAAGAGAACTTGTTGGTATTTTTCATAGATTTATTAATAGGATTTTGAAATTAATCGAACTTTTAATTTCCTTTATCAATATTAGCAAATTATAATTATATCAAAACAAAACCAAAACACTTACACGTGCATAATGATACAGAACTGACAATATATATATGTAAGTGTTGTTGTTGTTAGCCCCTAGATTATACTATCTTTATATGAGTATAATCTACCAGTTCAAAACAAAGATTTGTTTAAACTGAGAGAGTATTTTCCATAAAAACAAATACTCTCAGGGAAAAGAGTAGAATTTTGTTACACTTTCTTAGCAGCTGCGAAAAACCAGTGTAATTTCAGCCAACCCGCAAAAATCCGCCATAAGGTACTGCTGGCTTTTTGCAGGCTTCCACATATGGCTAGAAATAATATATATCTATTTATAATATGTAAGTGTTGCAGTATTGTACATCAAATAATTGAAATTTTAATAGTGAAGAAAAGGAAATTATGCAAAAAAAATTAAAATCCAATTAATAAATTTTTGAAAAGTAATAGATGTTATATTTTAAACCAGATCCCTTAAAAATAATTCTTCTATACGCGTACTTTTTTTGATATAAAGATCTAAAAATTAAGAACACACTCTTTCTGGTTATAAGGATGATCTATTTCTTATTTAAAAGAAAATATCAATAAACAGCAAAATTTTATTTATATTTCATAACATACTTTTGCTTCAAGAACAAGGATGTCAAATTTAAACCACTAGGGGGTTGGATTTCCGATATTTACAGCTTTTGCTTGCAGGATAAAAAATTTAAGGCTTCAAAAGATCCAGAGGATCAGAATTAAAATAACTCAAAGCAAAAAGGCAATAAAAAGAATTAAAAATATTTCATCTCTAAATCTCCAGAAACTTGACATCTATTCTCCCCTGTAGCAATTTAAGCAAAATCTGGAGTTAAATTCGTAGCAGAAAAACTGTCAAAATATCATTCATTTATCAGTTATTAGTTCTGTTCTATGCTTTAATAATATTCATCACTGAAAAAATGTGCTCGTTAAGATAAATTCTTAGAAACCGATTAAGTTATTTTTGGATTATTGGAAACAAGAAATTGCCAATATTAATAAATCAATGAATTTGGTTAAAAAAATTATGTTTTCATCACAGACTCACATTGAAAGTGCGTGGTTTTCAGCTGAAAATCCGACGCTATTTCTAATTCATCGACCGTGAAAGAAAATGTAAACATGGAAAACTCACGTTGCAACGTATTGCCTACTTGGTGAAAAGTAGTCGGCGGACTGCATTGTGGCTCTTAGCGCGTCAGATTCGGTCTACGAGACGTATGTTTGACACCCCTGTTTACGAACATAAAATACATTTTAAACATTAGAATGAATGAAGAATTAAAGACTATGTTTCACATTAAGGAATATCGAAAATCAGAGAAACAAAATTTTTTAATTATTGTCAGGAAGGGTATTTTTCAAAAAATTTGGTTGGAGTTTGTAGGTACAATCTAAAATTCATTAAATTTACTATTTCATAATATTCTTTGTTTTACACAGACAACAATATTTTAAGAAAGGCTGCGAGATGAAATGGAAGGGTTTTGAAAACGTGAATCGGGATTAGTGTTTTGTGTCATATTAGTCGTAAAAGTGAAGAAAGCGTTAGTAAGAAGCAGTGAGTTATGTCAGGTTAAATGGAGGTTAGGCATCACACAGTGCAAGAATAATAATAAAAAGATAACCAGAAGAAATGCTATTCATTCGATAATCGATACAGCTTGAAATATGCCTTTCTATATATCAAAAAAGAGATTAAAGTTAACAATATGAAATGTTTTGGGGTATATATAATCGCAAGATATATCGTAATTATGGGCACAAAATTCGTTCTACTGGTATCTAACTATGAAGAGATTGAGTTAGATGACGGACTTGAACACAATACTTCAAATACTCACAAAAATTCGACTACGACTCTAAGTACTTAAACTACTCTAAAGTAAGGCATCTCAACTTCCTTAGAAAAATTAAACCTTTTTTATATAAAATTATCTTTTAATCTCTGATTCTGTAACCCAGTCTTTGAGTATAAATATCGAGCATATAGATACAATTTCTTTCCCACAAATATTCAGGAGGGTTATGAACAGACCAGGCTTTAAATAAATTCATGCAGAATGTTTGCATTGAGGTTTACAAGACGAGTAAATTTTTTTGAAAGTTATCTGTCCCATTCACTAAGAATTTTTTAATCATGCTTTCTATATATTCACATAACTCATTAATTTTAGCACTCGGAAAGGTGAGTTTTTTATACCTAAAAAAACTTTGAGTTGCATATGACCACCAAAAAAAGTACATCTTATAATAAAATCAAAACTTTATTTTCCATTAAAAAAATCTTAAAACAATTATATTTAAAGCAACAGAAGTGTGCTCAAAAATATTTAATGACTGAAGATAATCCACCTTGAAAGTTTTCAAAAAATGTAGTGCTTCTTTGCGACCTGAATGACTTTCCCGGAGTTACCGAAGTTCAAATGCATTCATTTAAAATCAAATGAATATTTAGAGATTTGTTCGTTATACTAAGATTGAGGGCAAAACCTACGTTTTAAAGGTGTTAGTGACCACCTTAAAGTATTCAGAGGCTACTACAACTTCTTCTTTAAAATATTAAACTTAGCATTGATATATTTTGACTTGATATTGTGCGTAAAGATGTGCTGTAGTCAACAAAAAATACTACATATTTGGATGCGAACAAACGCTTCAAAATCACGTTCAGATACACACACAAATGAGGTCAAGTTTTTGAGAAAGTCAATGATTTTTGATTTGGTCAAAAAAAAGTATATTTTATTAAATTTATAAAAGATCAATTTTATTTTTGGCTAATTTTGGCATATTTTAAAAGATAAATCATATTTTCGTCCTTTCTTTACACTTAAAATTTGGCTCACAGAAATTTTATAGATGAAAATATTTTTTCACATCGCTTTTTATTATAATTCATAAATTTAATTCTAGTGAAACTACTAATATTTTTTAAACCTTTCCATTTCGTAGGATAAATTCATCTTGGAAATTTAGGACCTTTTGGGGAAAATTTATTATTTTAAAATCATTAAAAATTGAGTATCCAAAGAGTATACACCTTTAAGATATAAGAAAATAAGTACAGGAACGGATGTGCTTAGTAAATAGCTTGCATGAAGAATCATATCTTTTTCAGGATATCTTTCACATTTTCAGGACCCTTCTACATTTTTGCACATATACATTATATAACTAATCCACTGAATATCTTAATATTTTCGGAACCATTTTAGGGCGAAATCGTTGAGCTGAAAGACTCATTTATCCCTAAGCTCTTCAATTATCCTAACATATTAATCCATCTCATTTGCGCTTAAAGGATCTATTTATTTTAGAAAACACTCTACCGTTAGTGTTTGATAATAAACTGATTTAAAAATTGAAATTTAAAGAAATGACTGAATTTTCACTTACTTTTATGATACATGACAGGAATGTGATCTTTTGTGTACCCATGCTTACTTTTGATGCCTATTAAAAGAGGACTTGAGCGTCTAAAGACAAAATTAATTTGTTGTAAAATATGTTGATCAATGAATAAACATGTTACTTATTTTGAAATCTTAGTAAATATTCATTATCACAAGTAAATCTTCAATTAAGTGCCGTTTTGATTTTTTAGATCATAGTATCCGACTACATGACCCGATAACTCACTACATGGCTGTTGTATATGTATCCGTGGCGACTCCGAACTGCAATTCGCTCTTATTTTTTATAAACCAAATAAATGTACGCGCAAACATCAAGGGACAATGTTTCGATTTGCAAAATGAATATACAAGGAAAGGCAGCAAGCAAAAGAGTTTTTACTCTCTCCTCATATAGATTTCATATGTGTTTCATATTTCTTGTGAATGTGTATGATGAAAATATTGAAAGAATACGAGAAAAGGCATGCACTCGAATATTTCCTTCCAAATCGAAGATGTAAGTGATGCGTAGTCTACGTGGAAATATTGAAAGAGACGCAAGCAATCTAATATTTGCTTCCTACTCCTCATGTAGTTATCAATATGTATGTTTTAACTTTTTTGTGATAATGAATGGATCCTCGCTAAAACAAAATTCCAGTTATAACGAACGAACTTCACGTCTCCCGCAATTTAATTAAGTTTAGCTTAAATTTGAAAGAAATTTTTTTTTTAAATAATTAATGGAAAAAAAGGTTTTTATTAATTGAAAAATATAAGCGAATTTTGCAAAAAGAAATAAGAATCGGTGAATTTTTAAATCATCTTCATTTTTAAAAAATGAAGCTTCAAATGCTTTATTTTAGTAATTAAAATTGAATTTATTCATGAAAGTTTATATTAGCTATAATTTTGTAAAAGATTTTTTCAACTAACTTATTATATAGGCAAAGATAAGAAGAAAAGTATTAGTTTAATGTATTAGTAAAATGTTTTATCACTAGCTAATTGTTTTTGTTTATCTTTTTCATAAAAAAATTTTTTAGTTTTATTCTTACTAAATTTTTTCTTTTAAAAATGGTGCGAATAACCAATAAGGGCACTTAATTGCATGCCTATGGTAAAACATCACGAGTCACCACTCATGTTTGTGTGCGTAGTCAAGAAAATTACTTTGCTGCAACAATTTCTCCGGGATAATGCTTACTGATAACACAAAATGCAAAAGCACCTTCCTGAAATACAAAAAGTGAATAAAAAAAAGCTTAAAATATTGAATGAAAATATCACTTACCAATTGCATAACGGCTTGATCGACAATTCTTCTCAAACTCCTGTCAGTATGCTTAGAGTGAATGTGCTTTATCAGTTTGACAAAGCATTCGGTATCCGTTTCGGATTCAAAGTTGTAGCCATGTAGCATCTTAAAAAAAATAATTGCATTAAGCTTGCATTTTAGCATGTCCTCAAAAAAAGTCTAAAAATCAACATAGACGATCGCTTTGATTATAAAAAATTTGCCGGTTTTTGGCTTTTTCGTTTTCTTTAATAAATAAGAAATTCAAAATTTATTGATCTATTTGATAAAATTTTAATGCTATTAATATATATTTTTAATTATTAATTGAAATAAGTTTTTAGATTATTATGATCAGTGACAGAAAGTCGGTCCAAAAAATGAAAATTTAAACGCTAAAAGGTTACGATTTTTATTTTGGTCATGTTGGTTTTAACGACATCTAACATTTTGGAAACGTATTGCTTATTAGAATGTTGAACTTGAAGATGAAAGAGAGGATATAGTGCTAAATGCCTGATTCTAAAATGTTAAATGGTGTTAATAACTAAAATGAAGATAGATTTTTAAAAAAACAGCTTTGAAATTTTCTTTACTCAGTAATATTAGAAATGAAATAGAAGTAAAATTACAACCAATAGAAAGTACTAAAATGAAAATGGATTTAAATAATAATTTGTTATTTACTTACCTACTTATCTTAGTCAAGTATCATCTATTATGTTCACTGCGTAAAGAGTTAAAAAAAACTCACATCCATGAAAAATTTCTCTTAAAAAAGTCTATTTGGAAAAGTAAGAACTAATTTGGTGAAATAAAAAAAAGAAACATTAAAACCAAAAAAATTCTCATTAAATTTACACCATGTAAATTCAATTCATTTAACATACTATTTGATATTAAAAAAATTCATGAAGTCTTTGAAAAAAATAAACACAGCAAAAAAAATTAAAAAAAATCATATGCAATGAGATTGTTAAATCAAAATAATAGTAAAAAAAAAGCTTACAAGAAATTTGCGAACTTCCTTATTATTTGTAATAATTCCGTTATGGACAACGAGAAATTCGCCATCACTATCCGATCTTTGAGGATGACTATTGA
This sequence comes from Nectonema munidae, assembly GCA_030549495.1. NCBI lineage: Eukaryota > Metazoa > Nematomorpha > Nectonematoida > Nectonematidae > Nectonema > Nectonema munidae. The sequence continues at coordinate 169,616 of JAUIRK010000372.1, forward strand.
TTAAAGAAGGGACGCCATGAGTAGCCCATCTGGTATGAGCTATGCCAACATGGGTATCAAAGATAACTTTCAAGGATTCGTCTGTATAGATTTCTACACAAAGCAAGAATAAATATAAACGATCAAAAAGGGAAAATAATACTTCCAGTTCTAAGGACTCTACGAGATATAATTGGGAAGCAAATAAAGAAATATTCTGTTTATATACACTGATTAGATTCTACTTCCAGTCTTTGTATAGGAAAAATATAAATAGACACAGTAATGATGGAGCGATTAATCTAAATCGGAATCGTAAGAATCGTGCTTTTTCAAGTATTGGAATTACATAGCGAAAATTTACTACTCTTCTAGAATAGATCCTTTTATTCCATTTTTTCGAAATGAAAAAAACGGCTCTGAAAGTTTGAATATTTAAAGTTCAAAACGTTATAGCCTTTATTTTAAAATTTTCCTAATGTTACATATTACATATAAATTTTTACTTCGACTTGTTATCTTTAAAATTGCGCTTGAAAATGCCAAAAGCAGCTGTTTTGAATATTTAAAGAATTTCTTTGATATTTTAAAGAGATACTTAAATATATAAGTATCGTGTTGTATTATATAATCTCGAGGCCTATAGGCTTCTTTATTTTTTAGGCGCCTAAAATTTTACAGTTTAGAATATGAATATTTAATTAATTACACATATTTAGTGCTATTTATGCGTTCATGAAAAAACTCATGAAATATATTTGACAGAGAGAACAGTTAAAGGTATATTTTGGAGGCTTATAATCAATATTATCTTAGATATAAGATAAACTCGGGTAAGAAAAACATTGCAGAAAAAGTGGTGTTTCAAAAAATTGGGTATCGTCGCATACTAATACGATGGAGAAGAAGGTAACAATTTTCTAATTTATATAGGCCAATATACTAAAATTGGGTATACGACAATTGATCAAATACAACAATAGGTGAAAATATTTTTTAATTTGCAAGATAAGTTATAACTCTACTCTAACTTACTTTACTATTGATTAATTCAAAAACTAACTCTAAGATTAATCCTAAAAACTAACTCAAGCATAAGCCCTAACACAAATTCATCGAATTGTCACACCCCCCAATTGTTACATTTGACCAATGGTCAAGAACTGATTAAAAATAGATCATGAAAGTTGTGGCATACATTGTAAGAATTTTACGAAGACGAATCGAATGCTATTAATAAAAAACCATAACATTATTAAGTCCATAGATAGAACAATTAATAAAAAAATACTTTTAATTTCATTTTCCAAATTTTTAACCTTTCCAGGTTCTCGAACAATTTTCAATGGATATTTCGTAACTTCCTGTCTTTCAGCAATAGTTTTATTATCATAGGTCGCATCATAGACAGCCAAACCTAAAATATTTTTAATATAACAGTCTAGTAAGTATTTAAAAAAATATTGAAAATCGAAGATGGCGAAAAATTAGACTAATTTTTTTTATGAAATAAAAAAACTTTCCGTTAATATTGAGACACAAACACACGCAGTTGCATAGCTTATGTGTGTCCGTCCATGCTTTTCTTTCATTTTCGGACCTACAAAAACCCGAGCTCCAGGTACTTTAAATTTTAAAATATTTAAAGATCGCTCTTACTTGCGGCTTCGATCAAAGAAGGCACACTCTTTATGATCAAAAAAAGTAAACTTATTTTTTCATTATTTAAAATACTTAAAAATATTCAACTTCTACTCCTATACCTTTAAAATCTCATCTGTCTTCACAGCCCTGATTTACAGGCTGCAGAAATTTACATTTTCTATATATAAATAGCGATTTCTGTATTCTGAAAGTCTTTGGTTTTGGTAAATATAAACTACCAAGCAAGGTTGATTCTTCGAAGTCACACAGTTTATTCAAATTACATGCAGTCTAAAAGGAGTAGTTATATGTGATTCCAATATAATTTTCACCACCTTAGATGCGATTTGGAAGAAATTAAGCAAGCGCGATTCTTTAACATTTTTTTCTAAAAAGGAACTTTTTTTTTCAATATTCTCGTTGTTAATCAGTATTCATCTACAAACTAGAGTATTCGTAATTACTCGTAACTAGTGTTCCGGGATGTTTGCCTTTTTGTGAAAGAGATATTTTTGATTGTGGGAAAAGATTAATATTGATTAAAGCTACCTTTTATAAATATATATTTTTTAATATTAATTAAGATAAATAAGATGAAAGCTTCTTCAATCATACTGATTTCGTACAATTTAATGAAAAATTCATAAATTCTGGGGAGCAAATATATTCCTCGGAGCAAAAATTGTCAAAAATTTGAGATCCCTAGAAAGAAACACTACTCGTAATACACATGAAACATTAACCTCCGAAAACTATAATAATCACAGCCCAGATACCATTGATACGCGTATCAAAGTGTTAAATTTTGAATTGAACGAGAGGATACAACCGGGGCTCTCAATCTTTTTAGCAACTATCCCTCCTTCTTGCACCTGCATATTTAATTGCCTCCTACATTTTCAAGAAAAATAAAAAATTGTTAGAAACTTTTTAGTAATTATTAGTAATATATTTGACATTTATTTGATTATTATTAGTGAGATATATTTAAGATTGTTTCTTGCACTAGGTCCTTTATGCGTGGTTGAATATCAGAGAGAGTGCACAACGTAAATCGCTTTCAACATTAAAAGCCTGTTTCTATACTTATTCTTGGTAGCAAGCAACAAGCAAAGAAAAAGCAGCCTCACAAAGATATGCGGATCCGAATATAGTTAGAATCCGACGAATTTGATTTGAGACTAAAGGGTAAACAGAAAGATATTTGACCCAGAATATGTTATTCAAAACGGAAAATAGATTAGCAGATTGAAAATAAGTAATGACAAAGTGATATTTCTGAATTATTTTTATAAAATTCTATATATTTGCTCACGTTTCACGAATTTTTTTATATGAACTCACACCTCCCCTTAGAAGTTAGTGTGATACAACATTATAATCTATTCTTTTCCCACTAATGGTATTTTTACCGTGTTGTCAAAAAGGTTTTTTTATCGTTTGTTTGAAAAAAGATTGTGTAAATTTAGTTATTTAGTAACAAAGCAAATGAGGAAATTTATTTCCGAAAGCATTTTTAGAATGATTTTTTGCGTAAAGTAAGAATAAACTTTAATAAAGTCAAATAGAGTATAGAATAAAGAGCAGTCTCTAGTAACACAAAGGTTTAAAAATTAAAAATAGCTCATTTCAAAATTTGAAATAGATAATAGTTCTTTTTTTAAATAAATTTGATTAACTTAATTAACCTGAGTTCAGGGTAAAGATTTAAAAAAACTCTAAACATGGGGGCAAAAATTAAATATTTTGGTAATTAAAATGTTTGTGACTTAAAGTATAGTGACTAAAACTCCTTAATGCGAAAAGAACATTTTAAAATTTTATTTGGATAGAAAAATTGTCAGATTGTGAAAGAAATGGAAATTTTGTCTTCAAATTTTACGTGGACAATACCATTCTATTACTGAAATATAACTAATATAACACACAAAAAAATCTTTTCATCTCTCCTGCATTCAAAAATGAAAGGAAAGGAAAAAAACTTTAAGAAAAAGTTCCTTCAAGGATAATGAAGGTTTCGGATTAATCAAGCCCGAAATAATGATGTTTGGATGTATATATGCATAACACTGAACTTCCATTAAATAAATATTTTTAAAAAATTTGCATCAATATATAATATAATATTATGTAATTTGTTGCAAATGTTTTACTGAAGTTTCGAATTTCATTTAACTTCACTAAAAATAGAAGAAAAAAATAGATTAAAAACCTAAGTCTAACTCAAGCAAGACATATCTGCCAACATTTGGTATATAACATAGTGAAAACGGTAGAACAATAAATGATTACATCGTATACTTGGAAAATAGATATAACCCACAGTTGGCACCATAAAAAACTTTGTTTAACGTCCTTTGTTTCGAATCCCCAGCGTAAGACGTTCCTCACACACACAAATTTGTGGGAGAGCGTAGTGCATTTCTTGACCGGATGCCCTTCCTGACGTTAAATACAAAATCCCTTGCGTCTAACCAACATGCCACCGACGCATACCGTTGGCATCATACAGAGCATGATATCTCTAGGTGTCTGTACTTGGAGACATGTATATATACATATATATATATAAGTTTTGATCTATACTTTAACAACAGTAATTTAGAACTAATACACATTTGCTATATTATACCTTTAAAAGACGATTATATTATATAAATAATGAGTTTTAACTCGGCGTTAAACCTGATGCCTAAGATGAGGCCTTTTGGAAAGAAGTCATACAGCGTTTAAAAAGAACAAAGAAAAATCTTGTGTGCATAAAAGATTAGGTAGAACACAAATAGCAACGCGGTATGAAAGAAATTAAAGACTTTGAATGTAAATATTTAAAACAATAACAGTACTCAGTTTAGATATCATGAGGGATTATTTACGGGGAATACATTCATTGTGTGGAAAGAGTAAAGCTCTCCCTCTTTTTAATACGAATATGTTACAGAGAGAGGAAGGAAAGGATTAGTTAGGAGACTCGATGTTGCTAACAAGAGTACGTTTTCAAATAAAAAGTGTCGATTAACATTATAAATTTGTTATATTTGGATATATATATATTTTAGTAATTATTTTAACCCATTTACGACCAATGTTCCTATTTTGGAACATAAGTAATTTCATCTTCGTTTGCTTTTTTCAATGATTTTGAATATAAATCGTCTGCGTTTTTTAGATATCGTCTGCTTTGCTTGGTCTTAAATGGGTTAATGTAAGTGTGTATAGTATATATATAACAACTATCGAGCAATGATCGCTATTTTAACGTTGAAAACCTAAAATCCACATTTTTATTGGATTAAAATAATAGAAGAGCAATGGTGGCATTTTAATACATCATATTTTATATTGTTTTACAAAGTATTCAATATTTATACATATATCACATTATTTTATTTGCTTTTGAATTTATTAGCAAATTTTCTTTCAATTCTGTTGAAGAACTAAAAATATCTTGTTAAAAAAGGGAAGTATGATATGGTTTGAAAAAATATAGTTACACTTCTTCTTAAAGGAATTACACGCAAAATTTAGTGTTTTCTAATAATGATGCTCTAATAATATTTGTATTCTCTTTTAAGTCAAGTGTATCTATAAATTCATAGTTAATCTTATAAAATAAAATTAAAAATTCTTAAGTCTAATTTATTATTAAATTCTAAAAATATAAAAAGATTTATATTCATTATAATAAAAAATAATTTATTAGACTTAGATTTCTTCGTTATCAGAGATCTAAAAAAAGAGTAATTTTGAACATAGAAAGTCATCAATGCGCAATTTCGTATCATACAATTCGCTATTTTTAGCACAACACTATGTGCTGGCCACTCCTGTATCTATATCAATAATGCAAAGTTGATCACAGAATAAAAGTATACTGCCAGCATTACTACAACTAGAAATCTATACGGAATCATTATATGAATACACTTATGCCCGTAAGCAGACACCTCCCCCCTCTCTTTTCAAAAAAAACTTAGCCATTTTCAGTGTGAGGGAATAATATAATCCATGTCGCTTGAAGGCCCGTACCCAGGGGGAGGGGGGTTCGCCCCCCCCCCTCCATTCTCCTCCCATTTATTCACTCCTCTTTTCTTTCACTCATTAATTTTTTACTTATTACAAATGTTTACCCTTTTATTTGGAGAAAACCAAAAATTGACACATTATACATTGGAAATGGAAGATTATAGTATTTTGAACATTTTTTGGTATTGTAACTTAAACATGAAACCGCTGCTAGACTAAGATTTTTGATTTTAAAAGAAAGGAGCTTGCAATTCCTAAAACTCAGTTAAAATACTTCTATAAAAATTTTTTTTTTTAATTTAAAAATATTAAAAATTGAAAATAATTTAGAAGCAAGAGCAAAAATATGTATTTTCAAAATTGTAAAAAAAGTAATTAAACTGTTCAAATTTTTTTCTTCCTATTTTGATCCAAATCATTTGTAGACTAAACAATTTTTTATGAATAATAATTTGAAAAAATTAAAAACTAAATTTCTATTTATACCAAAATTTTTTAGATTGGTTGATTTTAGTAAGTTTTTATTAATTTTTTTATTTATATACATATTTTAATGTTTTTCTCTATATAGAAATTTAAATTCTTGTAACACGCAAACAATTGTTATGGGACGCCGTGAAAGAAAAGAAATTGAAAGAAAAAAAGCAGCAGTCTCTTGTCAAAAATTGAATCGATTTCTTCCGGTTAAAACAAAAAAATAATAATAAAAATGTAAATAAAATCGAAACGGAGATTGAACATCCTGTTGCCTCACAATCTACTCATGTTTGTAATTTGTCATTACAACCTCTGTTTCATTAGATATTTAAGCACTGTTGTCATTTCTGAAGACAAATGTGAACGGACAAGTAGTGTTGATGGATATTGGAAGAATTTATTTCTCTACGATAGAATCAAAGAAATTTATTGAACGCATAAATCATTTGAATATATGAAAAAAATAATTTGTTGACTAATCACAAGAAACCCCGTCACAATAGTGTATTTCCGACTCAGTTTATTGTTAGTTGTCATAGAGGTTTTCGAATAGAATGGCTAACGCAGCACAAGTGGATGGTTTACAGTGATTCTGTTTTTTGTATTGCTTTTTCAATGTTTGCTTCTAATCAGCTGAGTGGTAAGCTTGTTACTAAGCCTTTTCGATTTTGGAACAAAAAGAGCGAACCCGTTAAGCAACATGAGCGATGTGCGTATCACCATAGTGCCATGGAAAAAGTTAATTCATTAAAACAAATAGTAGAGTATCCCAAAAGCAGTATTATTGCTTTAGTTGATTCACGTAAAATGAAAAGTATTGAACAGAACAGAACTTTTAAAATCAATTGCAAGAGCTGTGTTATTTTGTGGAAAGCAGTGTATTGCACTCAGGGGTGATGTAGAAGATATTAACTCTTCTAGAAATCCAGGGAATTTTTAGCGCTCCTTAAAGTAGTGACGGTTCACAACATAGCACTTAAAAATCATCTCAAAACGCCTTCAATGAAATCTGCAACATGCTTTTCGGTCCGTACCCATAGAAGTAATTGAAAAAGATATTAATTTGAGAGGACATTCTTAATGAAATTAATTATTCTCCTATTTATTCAATATTAGCGGATGAAGTTACATCACATAAGAGAGAATTATTATCAATTTGTGCCCAAATTCGTTGAAAAGAAAAGAGTATCCGAGAAGAATTTTTGACATTTTTAGAATTGGAGCGAATCAGTGAAACTTTAGAAATGATCGGTTACAAGCGTCATGTTGATAAGTATGGTACTAGCTTTGCTGACTGGGATGGCAGAAATGGCAGTAGTGTACAGCAAATATTACACAGCATTCCCTCTTTTGAATTGATTGTTTTCTTCATGACAGTTTATCAATGCCTATCTCATTTATCTGGGATTACTGTAATGCTTCAAACAAAAAGCTCTCGATATAGTGGAGGCTTATGAAATGATTTCTGAAATAATTTCATTACATTAAAAAACGCGATGACATTGAAATAAATTTTAACCAAGTCTTTATTAATGAAAGTCTTGTGATGGCTGAGATGCCAGGAATTATGGCAAGACAACAGTTTCGTAGCAATGCTTAAGCAAGCACTCCACATGAGTACTATTTAAGAAAGATCGCTGCACCTTTTCTCGATCACACTATTATGGGATTTTCAATTGAATTACAACGTTGGAAAAATCATTTCATGCAAATGGCTTCAAATCTACAACCTGAATCTCCAGCACAAGCAATAAAAGAATGCTCAGCAACAATGTTCCCAATGTTCTTTTATAGATAGCCTGAGTAACTTCATGCAAATGTGAAAGAAGCATACGTGCATTACGTAGATTAAACATACATGAGGGCTTCAATGAAAAAGAATCGTCTGTCTAACTAGCACTTCTGCTCATTCACTACGATGCAGAAGTGGATTTGGATAAAGTTGTAGATTGCTATGTTCGGAAGCATCCTCGTAGACTTGAATTAAACAGCTTAATATGTTAAAACTGCAAATTTCAAATAAACATTACACATATATTTTTTGATATATTTATGCTCCATTATTGAGTAATTTCCGTGTTCAAGTAATATGATCAATTAAATAGATTTTTAAAATTGTCTTTATGTCTAAATTTGAATTTTTTTTGTTAAGTTAATTTGACCCTCTAAAGATCTACAACAAATAGAAGCCCAGTGTTTTGATTTACATTGTAAAAACTTTTATATCGTTCAGTCAGCTTAGAAGAAAGAAAGAAATTTATTATAACAAAAGAAGTAAATTGACATAAGAAAGTATTCAAGAGGGGTAAAATTAGACCCTCTATTTTCTTCCTACACTATCATTTATTCAGCAATATTCGGGATATCACGAAGAGGGTTTAAATGCCAGATTAAGGAAAAACTTTTGGAAAATGTGGCTTTAAGGTTAGCAATGGAAAAAAGACCAGCAAGTATAGCATACAATTTATGAAAGAATGACAAAGGAAGAAAAAGACTAATTTATTTTCTATCCATCGAGATGTGTCTAATCCCCATTAGATGTGTTTAATCCCAAGAAAAAAAAATTTGCGTTAAATATAAAAATAAAGGAATTGTGTTAACGCATGGAATTTAAAAAAAAGTGAAAAGTAATTGATTGAAAAATATGATAAATTTGGATAGAAATTTAAAGTTTATAGTAGTATGGAAAATCAGACCTGCACTATCGTAGCCACGATATTCCAATCGTTGCAAGCCATGTATCAAATATTCAAGAATTTCTTTTCTAGTTTTTGGCACTTGAGAATTGATGTATGCAAATATTCCTAGTTTTAAAATAAAAATAATTAGGCCAGGTTTTGGTAAAAAAAAATAGATCTAACAAAATAATCGTAACGTTCTACTATCCCTTATATAATTATATCCAAAAAAAGTTGATCAAAATTTTAATAACTAATCGAGGTATATAAAAAGACATTTTTAATAAAAATGCCGTCAATTTTTCTATCTCTATTTAATTACGTAGTTTTTGTTTATTAAGCATAATGCCGACACAAACGCTATTCCTAGATTGTTTTTTGTATTAGATGAATGCATTTATCTTTTTCCCGCTGTTAGCTCCACAGATAGAGGAGATGTAAAATAGCTTTTCTATCATTCGTACAACTTGGTATTATCCTTATTATCCGTTTTTATTACATATAATGATAAAAGAGAATTGAAATAATCATGCATCCTAAATTGAGTGTTAACATGAACATTAAGCATTGAAATTCGATATATGATTTTTATACGATCACAATTAAAAAAATTTTAAGTAAAAAAATCAGAATAAAAGACATAAAATAAATAATGATTTAATTTAGAAAACGTAAAGAAGTTCATTCAAATTTTGGGTTTATTTAAAAAAATTCTTCAACAACAAATGAACAAAATAAAGGAAAAAAAAAAATTTTTTTTAATTATTTTAAAGAAGCGTCAAGATATTTTAGGCTAGCATAAATTTTTTCACAAATAAGTTGAACATCAGCCATCCCTCCAAATCCAAAATCCCCACAAGCAAGCAATTTTTCAACACAATCAACTCCAATCCCACCCCAAGATTTGATCTCCTCTATCTGCTTGAGAGTGAGAGGATGGCTGAGCATATCCGTATTCATTGCGGGAGCAAAAATAAATGGCTTTCGTGAATAAGGCCACGCTCTAGCAACACACGTTAGCAGATTGTCTGCAATGCCGCAAGAAATCTTGGCAAGGGTGTTTGCAGTCATAGGTGCTATCAGAAGAACATCGGCCCACGTTTTTAAATCGATGTGCAAAATGCTATCTCCTATTTTGTGCCAAGAAGTCCACTCATCTTTGTCGGAATGCGAATGGAATGCAGATATTCCTAAGGACATAATTTCTTCTCGATTTATGAAGGTCATCGCCTTTTCACTTGCAATAACTTTGATATGGAAAGTGTAGTATGGATGAAGCTTGGTGGTGGTGCTGAGTGTGCTTATCAAATCAGGAAGTTTGATAGCAGCTACGCTTCCAGTGCATCCAATCAAAATATTTTTGTTCGCACGAACATTTTCCATTGTGACGAGATAGAAGAAACTTTAGAAAATGCTAACTAATAATGGAAATATCAGAAAAACTATTTTAAAATAAACTAAAAATATATTTAAACTATACCATAAAAGGGAATATTACAAAAAAGAATTGAAAATAAAATATCCTTTATTCGAAAGTCAAATTTTAGTAATTTCTTCAATAAATAATGGAAATTCTAAGCATATTTCTCTATAATACATAAAAAAAACTATTTATAAGACAATTACTAGTTAGTAATAATTAAATTTAAAAGATTACTCTACATAAGTTCTCAGGGATCAGAATTGGCGATTGGGTACAGTAAGTCAATTTAGATCTGGCATGATTGTTTTAAGATACGCTTCATTTCTCTCATCAAGTTAGAACTCTTCAAATATTGTTACCAATGAAAAATTAAAAAAAAACTTAAAAAAAATAGTATGCCATATGTGGCAAATTTGCCAAGGTAAAAAACAATCCACACTCACAAATAGAAAGCGATCCCATGATAACTAGATCAAAATCGAATGCTTAAACCACCGTCTTTTGCCGACAGTTTAACACAATTTTCGATGTTGAATAGAGAAATGAATCGCTTTTAAAGGATTTCTTTTTTATTTCATATTTTTGAGCTTCTATAATTATATTTTTATATGGAAGGAAAAGGGGAAGGTAAAAGCAACGATTCTTTCTAGTATGCTAAATGAAGGGAAGAGATGGAACATATGGCATGGTGAATTTTGATTTAAAGTGATAAAGAGAATGGATAGAAAATATGCGCTATGCACATACCCTTTGCTATACATAGAAGGAATTGTTGCTTTTATCTTCCCTTCCTTCCATTTATAATTTATATTTCTTATCCTTAAAAAGGTAGACGGGCCGAGAACGTTTGGATTTTAATGGTTTATTTAAAAATCATGGACATAATATTTGCGAACAATCTCATTAAAAAATATTTTTATATGTTGATTATATGATTTTATATATCGTAAAACCCGATTTTCGAATGATTTATTGGATCAGGTAATTGGAAAGTGATAAATATTAAAATACTATTATGGCATATCAAGTGCATCAAATCAATCAATCAATTTCAACCTTTCGTTTCATATGAGCAATTCGAGTTTTTTTTGAAAACATTCTGGTTTGAAGTTATAAAATATTTTCAGATCTCTAAGTTAGAATATGTGCTTCACTAAAAAATTCAAAAAATTTAATTCACATAAACAAAATAGCAATCAAAACAACTCGCTAGAGGCTAATTAGCTCAAGTTCCACTGAAAACCCTCAAAGTTAACAAAGTTTGATTACATGAAATGTTAAGTTTCAATAGCCGATATCTGTAAATAACAGAAGATATGATTAGTGATGACGATTAAATAAAAGAGAAATTAAGAATTCGAGTAATTTTGCAATACCTTGTAAGGATTATGCTTATATGAAAGACAGAGGGAATTATGCATACATAATTATATTATAGTTTACTGTATATGAAATTAGTGAAATAAATTTTTTTTGAAAGAATATACACTAAAGATGAATGAATATTTTAAAGTGAAATCTAAAACATAAATTTATAAGTGCAAACTATAATTTCAATTAAACGAAACAATTAATTGAATATAGCTTCGGGGTTATGTGTGAAACATAGTATTATTTACTTCTATAATATACAGAGTAATCAAAACTCTAGGCAACAAAACTAAAAGAATCATTGACGTGAAAAGTTAGTACAAATATCCAAGGTTGACAAATTAAACGAGTACCTCGACTCAAATATAGAGATAGTGACTGAAACTAAAATATAAGTCTTGCGGGAAGTCTTAAGTAAATTGTGTTCGCAATTGTTTGTTGCTTTTAAGAAAAAGGAGAGCTCATTTAAAAAAACAAAAATTATTGAATTAACTTAGAAGAAATGAAGAACAAATATTTAAAAGCAAGTAACTAAAATTAAGTTTTTGTTATTTAAAATCATAAAATTCAACATTTTGATACTTGGTAGAAGTAAAACGAACTTCAAAAAAAGTATAATCTATTCTAAAAATGAAAATAAGATAGTTGCAATGAATCACAATTGAAGTATTTTTAATTAAAAATTTTCTAAAAATTACAACAAATGAAATTGGCAAACAAGAAGATAGCTAAAACTATTTTAGAATCGCGCCTAAAATATTTATGTGTCGATTGAAGATTCAAGCAAACACTAAATTGATTATTCAAACAAAAAATGATATAAACATAATCTACATTATAGAAGAAATTAACAAAGAAATATATACTATTTTAAAACTAAACTCCAATCAAAAAACACTATTTAATTAATTATTTATAAGAGTTTTAAAGTTCGTTTCTTCCTATATTATATTGGGAATAAAGGGTGAATCAGGCTTTTAAAATAGGGCAAGTATTTAAAATCTACCATGTTTAATTTAGTAGCTATGCCAATATCAATTTAAACTAAGAACGGATATGTTATGCTTATTTTAAATCTACAATTGCAAATTATATCATATTGGATTTCAAAAATAAGGTAAATCCAATTTTCAAGAGATAATCGAATTTTTGGGGAAAAACAAAAAAATGCCTTTAGAAAGCAAGTAATTTCTTACTCTAATGTCAGCTAACATAACAAATTCTGTTTCACAGGTAAACTGAGACAACATTTATACAATCCGATACAGATATTTTAAGGAGACTAAATAATTAACATGATTAAAAAAGTGCTATTGTAGTAGGCCAAAATAACAATATTGTCCTAAAACAGTAATATCATTAAAATTTTCTAATTTGATATTTTTGTTTAGATACAAAAAAAATAAGCATCTTAAAATCGTGCTTTACTACTAGAAAAGTTAGGCTGGTTAATAAAATCCTTATATTTTTTTAATTATTTGTGAAATAGATAAACTTATATTAGTTCAAGACTAAAGATACACAGTTCCATAAGAAAAGTGATTACGCTAAACAAGCGATAGAAAAGTAACTTTTCTAAAGCATATTTTAAAAGTTGAAACTTTATTTGTAGAAGTCTAGACAAGGGGTGGCCAACATTTTTAGGGTACGCGCCAAAAATAAACTTCCTATGGTGCTCCTCCCCAAACGACATGTTAGATATATGCTATATTGCTTATATAAAAATGCCCAGGATGATTAACATAAATAATCTAGACTTATTCTTGAAATACTAGATAGGCTAGGTTCCGAGTTCTAAAACAGGTTTACATACTATAACATAAAACTTTGGGAATCTTTTGAAACTCTAAGCCCGGGTAATACCAACTTTCTTAACGCTGAAAAACTAGAACCTCTACTATGCTTCATAAAAACGATACTCTTGATAACATAAAAAGGTTAAAATGTACTTAACTTCGGAACAACTTAAAGTTGAGTGCAGCGTATTTCGCCCAGTTATAGAAAAATTTTACAAAAATTATTTAAATACAAGACCAAACGAGTTAACTTAGAAGTAAATATTGTTTTAATCTCAAAAATACAGATCTTTGTTTAAACATTACGTGGGGATTCTAAAACATTTTATAATAGCTCTGACGGCAGTATAATTGAGCTCTATAGTTGTATGCGCTTTTTCTGCCCTTAAACGAGTTGATCCTTGTCATCGAAGAACAATAACACTCAATAGAGGATCTCAGATAACTTTACTACAGTTTGAAAATAAATTAATCAAAAGTATTACATTTAATGAATTTTTTAAAAATTGGGTTTAAAAATTGTCAATAACATTATAAAATAAAAATAATTTTGCACCCAAATTTTTACCAATAAGTCTGCAAAAAAAACCATTGTTTTTTAAATAAATATATTATTTTAGTTAAATAATTTTTTTTAATTTAACTTTATGTATATTTATAAATAATAGATAAAGCATTCAAAAGTCATAAATTCATGTACTCCCTGAAAATTTTTGTGATTACGCCACTGGTTCTGTAGAATGTCGTGGTTCCATGGATTAAATTATTCTCTTAATTGAAATATCAGGTAAAAAATTTATTTTTGTTTAATTACTTTTTGAAAGATTAATTTTTGAGGTTGAGCATATATCCTTGCTTTTAAAATTTTTTTAAAGCATTTTACATATCTTTTTTTATCCTTAGTTGTCCTAAGTAAAAAATAGATGAAAAAAATATTAATATATTTATTTTCTTTGTACACATTTTTTCAAATACTGGAAACAAAATAAATTTTGAATTTTAATTGGAGGTCATGTATTAGAAAAAGGATCTTGTTTAGTAAGTTTAAAATGTTCATTTTATATTATTTATTTATGTGCTTCTAAATATGACACAGGTCGAATTCGTAAATTTTTTGCTCATTTAACTGAGAATACTTATTTATCGAATGACATTTTGCTTCAATTACAAACACCATAATAAAAATATAGGAAAATGATATTTATATAATGTTCAAGGTCCATTAACATATTTATTATATTTAAAGGGTTCGAATTAGGTAAAAAGTCAGATAAAGGATGATTTAATGCATTATCTATTAAATTATAATCAACCCTTTTGCTTGATTTTTTCTAATAAATAATTATATTTTATTGTAATAATTATCATTTGATTTAATTCTAAAAATAGATATATAAAATATAAATCATCAATTTAAAAATATTTTCTCACCACACATTGAAAAGGAGCAAGATAAATTTTAATTTAAAAGCTGACTGAAAAATCAAGGAATGGAATGGAATAGTGCTTTAAATATATTTTTCAAAAATATATTATTTTATTTTTAAGATCTATTGAATTAAGTTTTAATTTTAATTTAATTCTAATTTTTATCAGATTATAATAAATCTCAGTGACTTTTACAAATACATTTTTGAAGAGAAATTTCGAAAATGCTAACTTGTTACTTGAGGAATTATCAGCAATACTTGATAAGGAAATATATTTTAAGAAAGTTTATACATTTATGCATTCTAAGGAGATGGCAAAATAATTCCATTGCTTAGGATGGGGGTTTAAGCTCTTCCCCTCCTTCTCGTTATAGATGGGTCTTGTTATATTTCACACATTTTTCAAAAGCAGATGGCACTGTATGCTGATAACGACTTTCTTTCTCCAATAATATGATATAAAAAAGGTTTTCAATTTACTTATTTTATTTTATTGCTTATAATTCCATTGCTAAGGATGGGAACTTAATCTCTTCTCCTCCCCCTCAATTATAGATGGGTCTCTTTTTCTACTTCACACATTATTCAAAAACAGATGACACTATATGCTTACGACTTTCTTTCTCCAATAATATGCTATAAAAAATGTTGCCAATTTACTTATGCTAGAAGTCGGTGTATGAAATTTGAAATTTATATGGTAATCCAAATTGCAGAATAGCTTCCAACATATATGACTATGACCTTTCCCTATCTAATAGAAAAAGAAGTTTTTTAAAACAAGGAAGAGAACAAATGAAAGATATTTATTAACATATATTTAGAATGATTTAAAACAATGGGGAGATTGAAATCAAAAATCTTTAAGGCATTGTAGTTATATCTAGAGAACATTATCATATTCTCTCATTTTTTTAGCCAACATGTTGAAGTGTTTGAAATGATGAGATACATAATTTCAAAATTTTTTGATTCCTATATTGAAATTTTAAGCAATGAGTCCCAGGGTATAGGTTCCTACTAGAAAAATAAAGGTTTTCAAAATATTTATATTTCTCCTACCTATTTCATTTAAAGCAAATTAAGAAAATATCTTGTCAATATTTTTAATTTTTTGGTATAATTTATTTTAAAAATGTAAGGAAAATTATTAAGAAGTTTATCGGAGAAAGTTATCGCAACAACTAATTTATATAATAATTTCATGCAGGTCGGAAAGGATCAAAGAAAGGTAATGGATTGAGAGAATTCGATGTGAATATCCGACATCGCGTTCAGTACTTTGTAAAAAATTTTCCTAAAACACCATTCAATAATGAGAAGGAATGTGTAAAAAATTAATTATGAGACTAAAGTCGTAGCAGTAATCAAATCAAAATGAGTAAAAGTAATGATGATACTCTTTTAAAACAAAAATTTAACTTTTTCTGAAAAAAGAGCAATACATATACAGTCAAACCTATCTATAGGGGCCACTCAAGGGAAACAGAAAATCTGACCGCTATTCACAGGTGGTCGTAAACACAGGTTAAAATTAATTTTCTTATTCCGTATTTAAAAGATTATGTATGGAATTTATTTATTAACTAGGCACTTGTCTCTAAAAAATTATTATAGTGTAGAAAGAGAATTCTTTTTATAAAAATAAGCTGCATAAAATAGCAAACAAAAGATGAAAATAAAAGTAATAAAAATTAGAAGAGCATTTTATTAATAAAAAATTTAATAGTGATGTAGGTTATGTATGATGGAGGCTTACATTATTCATTTTCAAAATATAGTAATCAGAGATCTTTGACTGTTTGAAATTTTGTTTTTCTAACTGTGATTCTTGATCTACTGCATCATTCAACTCTATGCATTTTTCGAGTACTTTAGGGAAGCCTTTGTGTATCGCGAATGCCTGTATTCCAGAAATACTTTTATTGACATCCCCAAGGTTTTTGTACTGGAGTTCATGTGAGACTTCATCATCTTCTCTGCTGATTTCATCATTTTATTGATTGGGTTCAAGTCGGTACTGAAAATTTTAGACAGTTGAAGGGTGATTATGATCAGTTGTCCTCAGTGAAACATTGAATTCATCTAATCTCATTTGCAAATTTTCTTGACAAACAGTCTCTATATCATCATTCTCTTCTTCCTTGTCTTCATCAACTCTACTTTCAGCGTCTTCACAACTAACTCCATATAAACACTTCTGGATTGAGTTAGCCTTTATTTTCCCCATGCTTTGTGGAGCCAATAAATAGCTTGAAGGAGATCAGTGCGTCGCAACAGAACAAAAGCCGCCAACTGATCTTCTTGTTTCATTCGATTAATTATACCTTGCAGCTGCTGCTTCCTAAAATTCCATTTGACCGCGTGTATTATTCCTTGATCCATTGGCTGTGTGATGGAAGAAGTGTTAGGAGGAAGGAAAACGAGTTTTATATTAGAAAAGGCACCGAGCATTGTCCATCAACATTAGGATCTTTCGGCATTGGGACTGCATTTTTTTGTTTAGTTTTGTCATAAAAAGTTCAAAAAGATTGCTTGTCATTCAAGTCTTTTTGTTTGCGTGGTAATCTATAGGAAGATCTTTATGTTGTATTTTTCCAAAGCAACGGGGTTTAACCCTAGCAAGACGGATAATTTTTTACACCGTTCAAAGACGGATAATGGGAGTTTTACTCCCAATCATAAAACAACTACTTTTTGACATTTTAGAGTTTTTTTGCTTAAATTCTATACTTAGAAGAAAATTTAATACTCCATACAAAGTATTCATCCGATATCTCTGAGGTGTCTATCATTATTATAACTTAATTTTGTAAGAATGTGATGGCGTTAAAATCTAAAAATCAAAATTTATTTTACGAGCTGTTTCGCATATACGAAATAAACTATATTTTTTATTTTTGCTATCATCTGCGTTCTGGTTGTTATTTCTAATGTTTGCACTTGCGCAGCAAAATATGAGTTCCATATACGTTACCAACAATATGACGTTTACTTTTAATACTAATGTCTTTTGTTTACAATTACGCTGCATCAATGTGTATTGGCTGATGTACCGAGAATGTGTTTGAAATATTGGCCGATTGATCGATATCAATAAAGCAGGCAATTCATATTTCACATTATTCATTATCAAATCTCACCATCGCAAATATAATCATTCTGATTGTTTTGATTTCTGGGTTTGCTTCATTCCAGCTTATTTATTGGAGTTTCTATTTTTCTCTACATCATGTATTTCAAAATGAGTTCATACAACGGTGAGTCGTCAAGTGATGAAATCAGTCTTGTTTTTGATTCTGATGCCTACGGTGGTACTGATGTTAAAATTTTTGGTTCAAGTAGTTCAACATGTAGTCGTGAAAGTTCTCCATGTGATTCACTTGTTGCACCCCACGGCACAAAATATTTCTCGGAGCCCAAAGAAAACCGCGTAAGAGCTTTGTCTTAAAACATTAGAGACGTCTCCTTGTCTACGCCTTGGCCTAAAGGAGTTGCTAAGAATCTTTCCAATCACCTCGAAATTTTTAATCTATTTTTTGCACAAAATCTTATTTTGTACATATTTTATGCATCAAGGAAAAACTCCATGAAAACTACAGGTATGATAGATTATCTACATAAATATAACAAGTCGATAAAACTGTTTTTATATAAGGTCGATGCACGGATAGTGGCTTTCCAATGCAATCCCCATGCATCGATAAAAGCCAATTACATTGGAAAGACGTTTATCGATGCACGGATAGTGCAACATAACCAAGGTGTTGTTCTATTTCACAATTGGTGGTAACTTGTCTAGATTTTATTTCCATCTTGTATTGTGATGAATATCATAAATTTTACAAAAAAGAAACTTTACCTAAACTTTAGTAAACTTTACTTTTCAAAGTTGTCGCGATAAAAAGGATGTCCACATTTTTTGACACTAGATAACTTCCAGGGGGCGCGGTCATGGGC
Source organism: Nectonema munidae (assembly GCA_030549495.1). Classification (NCBI taxonomy): domain Eukaryota; kingdom Metazoa; phylum Nematomorpha; class Nectonematoida; family Nectonematidae; genus Nectonema; species Nectonema munidae. The sequence continues at coordinate 188,400 of JAUIRK010000372.1, forward strand.
CTAGGCCCCTTATGAAAAATGGCTTTGAAAATTACACTTACTAATGTATACACCTACATGTATAAAAAATAAATTTTTGCAATTTATTCATGGCAAAATAATGTTAAAAATATGAAAACATAGGTAATTAGTGATTCTAAAAGTTTTATTGATAGAGCTTGAATTGAATTGGATTTTTTTTGACAATTTGTATTTTATATGTAAACAGCATATCGCTACAAATTTTATCGACTTGTCAAATAGGATATTTTTCATCAGAATAATTTCAATATTTTTTATAGTAAAGCTGAGCCTCGTTTTGAAAATCTACGTTACTGCTATGAAAGGTTTTCTGTAGAAGATTTTCTGGTTATACACGGGCCATCGATCTTCAACGTGTTGATGTAAAGTTTTTATTTTCCGATAAAAATGGAGAACCTTTTCTGAATGCAGCATTAAGCAGGGACATGTTTATTTTGGTCATGATTATAAAAGTAACAGAAATACTTGTGACAAATTATCACCTATAAGGTACTTGCACGATGAATTTTCCAAAAGTTGTCATAAGTATTGGTGTCCCAAATACTATGTTACTATAGATGAGCCACTTGTAAAGTTTAGATTAAGATCGCCAATAAAAGTTTACGATCCCTCTAAACCAGGGAGATATGGCATGAAAGTATGTCATAATGTTGACTCTGTTAGCTTTTATGTATTGTCAAGTGAAGTATATGTTTCAGGATTGAGTTATAAAAGCTATTTCAAATCTACAAATATTGTAAAAAGACTTGTAGCAATATCTAATATACCAAAAGGTTGTGGAATTTATGTTGATAGATTTTTTATGGCCCATGAGTTATGTTGTTGGGCGGTAGATCGTAAACTCCCGATTTGTTGAACAGTTAGAGCAAACGGTAGATTTATGTCACATATAATTCGACCTTCATATCTCAAAGATTTAAATTTGGTAGATTGTGAGAGCAAATTTTTATATACAAAATACTCTTCACCAACAGTTTACATCCCAAAAAAACATTCTGGTAAAGCATATAGATCTGTTTACATAATGTCTAGCCAGCATCTTTCGGAAATTGAATTAGTCAGTAGTCAGAGAAAACCCCCAAACTATTTTAGATTATAACATGTATAAAGCTTGTGTAGATGCTTTCAACAAGATGGCTAGAGATTATTCGTGTTACAGAACCTCGAGAAGATGGCCAATGGCGATTTTTACAAATTTATTAGAGATCGCTGCAAATAATAGTTGGGTCATTATGAAATCAAACATGCCAGAAAGGTATCCTAGTCTCAGAAAATGTGGACGAAAGTGTTTCATTAGAAGTTTAGCTCTACATCTAACTGAAAAGGCCATGCAAATCAGATGCCAAAGTTCATCAACACGTGTTGGCACAAGAAAAATGTTATCTTTTTATGGTTTCGAAGCATCCAATCAACCAACTACATCACATGGAAGAGGTTATTGTTTCGTTTCAATTTGTAAACCAAGAAAAAAAATTACATGAAAGTGCCTTAAATGTCAAATGCCTTGTTGTAAAAATCACACAGTACTTATTTGCACAGAGTGTAAAGACTCATAAACTTTCTAATCTTCAAATAAACATTTTTCTTTTCTTTTTCACACTTTAATTTATTAATTAATTAATTAAGTTGTTTTGTGGCGTTCGCACCCATCCTTTCGGATATCGTGGCCCGCCCGGAATGCCGAGTCCAAGTCTAACTGGACTTTCCATCCCACTAAACACCTATCGGCCCTTGTTACAAAAGAATAGCTATACCTTGTTATATATATTATTTTACAAGAATTTATGTGACAATATATAAATACAACTGAGTGAAAGATACAACCCTAACGTGAACGCTTCCAATTTGGGAAACAAACTTATTGTCTAGTGATAGCTTGATTACTAACCATGTAGAATCGCGTCGCTAGAGCACTACCTAACCGTAAAAACCTTTGAATTCTTCAGAGGAAGAAAACCAGGGTAAAAAACCGGCATTTTTCACACTTTTGTGTAATATAGTTTTTGAGAGTGAAATAATTGTTACCATAATCAGAAATTTTAAACATAAAGTAAAAAACTATCGGAAAATGTGGTATTTTCAAAATAAAATTAAAAATTGTTATTTTAGATAAAATATATTTGCCATGGTTTGATTTTTTTGATAACTAAAAAGTAAAAAATATTTTAATAAAATTTGTTTTCTAGAAAAATGGTACTTTTTTTTGTAGAAGGCCGGAAAAAAATGGATTGAACCATTTTTCTCCAATATTTAAACATAAAAATGTTATCACTTTATTTAGGATAATTCTACACGCATAATTTCAAATTTACGTGTTAGATTCAATACAGGTTGTCTATCTTTTTTTATGATTAAAATGACTTTCAAAATTGCTTTGGGAGTAAAACTCCCATCTCCGTCCTGCGAGATGTTTTGCCAATTACTATTGGACGCTCTTTTTCTTCAAGAGAATTAGCACACAACATAAGAATGATACGCTCCTTCGAATGTTTTCCACCAAAAAAGTTCGTTCCTTTGTAGTGTAACGTTGCGTCAGCAAACATTTTATAAAAAGCCCAGTTTTACCATATTGAAGATGTTACGAACATCATAATTGGAACAGATTTCGGGTAGTTTCTGTTTCCAGTCTTCCACAACATTCTTATCAACTCCGCCACTTTCTCCATTCATCTTACCGAACACTATGCTATGCCTACGACGAAATGCTTCTAGCCAACCATTTGATGCTTTAAAATCTTTAAATTTCAACTGAACTGCAATCTATTTGGCTTTTTCCTGAAGCAGAGGACCGCTCAAAGGTAGCAACCTAGCCGAACTTTCTTAAAACCATTCATAAAGGATTCCGTTTAATTGATCGTTTGACGTTTTTCTTCCTTTTTGCTTACGATCGTTTGGTCTGTTATTTTAAAATTCATCAATCCACTCTTCCTTATTCTTTATAATGTTAAAAATCTGAGTTTTACCGCAAAGGAGTCCTCCAATAAAAAGTCTTTGAACAATCTAACGCTAGCTCAACTTTTCATCAGATAGCGATTCCAGCACCAACTCCTCGCCCACCAACAAGAGAGCTCACACCTCGGACAACTCCGATGGTGAATTTATAAAGGTCACGGGGCGCAGTAAGAGACCCTCACACCCCAAGGTGGTAAATATGACAAAGCCAAAATATCTCACAATATTTCTAAGGAACATGCCTAACTTGGGTAGTAAGTTAAGTACTTACAAGGCGATTTTGGCCCAGAAGCCTAAACTTAAGATAGTCAACATGTTCAAGTTGGCTAAGTTGAATTTAATTAAGGTCTTGGTGGAAGATAACGATTCCAAGGAAGCGTTACTTCAACCATTTCCCCAGTGGCCTTTTGTCAAGGGTTATGTGCCAAGAGCTAAAGCCTGTGCTATTGTTCTCAAGGGCTTAACCATGCAAGATGCACCAGACGTATCGGCGGCAGTTAAAGATCTAGGATTTTCTAACACTGTGGAACCACTGTTTAAAAATATGACAAGGGGATCTTGTTTAAAAGTCAACCTTGAGAACCAGGCAACTGTAGACCAGTTGACCAAAAATGGCCTGATTATCCTAGGTCTGAAATTCGCCTGCCATGAATTCCTACCCAAGCCTAAAGCATTACAGTGTTACAAATGCCAAAAATTAGGACACGTGTCGGCTGCTTGCCCAAACAAAGAATGTTGTCTTATTTGTGGAGGTGAGCACGACCGTCGCACGTGTAAGTCAGTCAAACCAACGGTCATAAAATGCTATCTTTGTGGGGGTGAGGGACACTCAGCTGCCTACAACAACTGCCCAACAAAGCTAGCCTCTCTTCAACAAAAAGAATCTGCAAAAAGAACTCAAGTAGCTACAAAAAAAAGAGGTAAAGGTAACAACAAAGGTAAAGCCGGCTCAGGTATACAAGCCAACACCGTACATTCCATCTAACCCAGTATTAGCTAGTACCTCTTACTCCCAAGTTGTAACTAGTCCCGCATCACCCAAGGCACATATAGTAAATGAGCACTCCTTCTCTGAGGATGCCATTTTAAAAATAGCGCTCTCTATTTTCAAATCACCACTGTTCAAAGAACAGTTGGAGAAAATGGTGAGCGCAGTGGCTGCGGACCTCCTACTAGAGTGTCAGTAAATAGGATAGTGTAGTGCCAATCTGTAATGCTCAAATTTTTACACTTCAACATCAACGGCTTGGCTAAGAAACGTAGTGCTCTAATTGAGCTCCTTACCGAAAATAATATAGATGTCTTCTCTCTGAATGAAGTCAAATCTCAAGCCAAATATTCCATCCGCATCCTCGGATATAGGACATTTGTGCATCCTGGAACAAGCCACTCGCGAGGTCTAGCGATGGGTGTGCGAGAGGGGTTAAAGGTTTCCAGTTTCACGATAAGTGACTCTGGAGGCTCGATGGCTCTGAAGCTTGATCTTGGCAGAGCTGGACATTTAGTTGTGCTGGGTTGTTACAACCCGCCTAGTAACCCTCTGTTGGACTACGAATTTATTGAAAAATATCTTTGCTCCTCCGATAAGGTGCTACTACTAGGTGACCTAAACGCTCACCACACTAGACTGTTTAGTGAAACCAATAGCGCGGCTGGCACCGACTTACTCAAGTTGGTAGAGGATTCGTATGCGTTTATCGCTAACGATCCAACACCGACTCGTGAAAAGAATGTGTTAGACCTTGCAATCATGTCTTTTAATCTAAGACCACTTCTAGCCTCAATAGTGGTTATCCAGGATTGCTGTGTATCTGATCACAAGCCCTTGTTGGTCACAGTTTCTTTAGGTCCACAATTCACGGCTGACAAGGGAAATTTAGTGAAGAGGTGGGTCTTCAGCCAAGCCAACTGGGATAGGTTTAGGTCGCTACTAAATGATTCAGCCCCGCGGGTCATGATGTGCATAGGAGTAAAACCTCCTGAGGAACTCGCGGAGTGTGTCAACGATGCTATTCTCTCCGCGGCACGAGAGGCAGTTCCCTTGAAGGAGGTTAGAAAATACGAAAATCCAATTCCGAAGAATGTCCTATTACTCATCAAAGAAAAACGAGCTCTCTATAGAAAATACATTCACACTAGGGACGCCGAGACAAAGAATCTCATCAATCGATTACAAAAACTCATTAGGAAAAAGCTCGGCGAAACCACATCTAGGAAAGTCACAAGTATCACAAAAGCCTCTAACCCGCTACAGGGCTCTTTGAAGTTCTGGAACCTGGTTAGAGGTCTGAAGCCTGGCTGCAAAGGTCCAACGTCGGTCACTTGGAATAACCGAACAGCCATTGAGGCGGAAGATAAATGTGCACTGCTTGCTGATTATTACGAAGATGTGTATAGGTCAAATCCAGGTCCGAAAAATTTTAATTCTGAAATTGAGTTTTTTAGGCGTTTACCTGCGACGAACGACACTAACTTCATCCTAGAGGACCTGGTTCAAATCATTAAAAAGCTTAAAGCTAGGAAAGCGGCCGGTTGGGATGAAGTTAGTAATCTATTCATCAAGAATCTTCCCCCTAGGTTTAGGGACGTCTTGCTGGCAATATATAACTCTTTTATAAAAGATGGGTTTTACCCAGACTGCTATAAAAGGGCTATACTTATTTGTGTGCCAAAGGCTGGCAAGAAGAGCGGCAAACCAAGTGACCTACGGCCTATCAGTCTTCTCCCTTGCCTGAGCAAAGTGTATGACAAATTAATTTTTGGAGTACTCGATGCTTGGTGCAAGGAGCATGCAATTATCCCAAAAGAACAGTTTGGATTTCAAAAAGGTTTGTCAACAAATCATGCTCTGCTTACCTTGCATCATGATGTTGCAAAAAGCTTAAATGATGGCCTCTACGTTGGGATGATATCTTACGACCTGGAGAAGGCTTTTGATACGGTCTGGCATGAGGGTTTGCTGTTCAAACTAAGTAGCATGTTTGTGCCATCATGTATCTTCAAGGTAGTTCACAGTTTCCTTTCTCGACGCTCATTTCAGATCAGAATAAATAATAAATTTTCAAGGAGAATAAGCCTAGGCCGCGGGGTCCTCCAAGGTTCACCTCTAAGCCCTCTTCTGTTCAACATCTACTTATCTGATATTAGGGACTCTTTCAATAAGTCAATCTATGCTAGGATAATCAGTTTCGCAGACGACATATGTGTATATTACTCCGCTAAGCGTGTTCCGCGTATTTGCAAACACCTTACGGACGTAAATACCATATTAGGGGGGTATTTCACTGGATGGAACCTTAAGGTGAATTACTCTAAATGCAAGTTCATCATCTTTGGCGCTAATTGTCCCAAAAATAACCCGCCAACTATAGGGAATATTCCCCGAGTTCGCCACCTAAAATATCTAGGAATCAATTGGGATGCAGGATTTAGTTTTCATCGTGAAGCTCACGAAAAGATAAAAAAGGGGAAGAAGGATCTAGCGCTATATGGATGTCTTAAAGACCTTGGGGTCAATTCCACGGTGGTAGGCAAGGTCATTAAAATCCTAACAATGCCGAAATTGACTTATGGAAACTCCATTTTGGGATGCCTTCCCTCAACTTGGACCAACAAAATAGATGACCTCGTGTATAAACTTTTTAGGACTGTTTATGGCAACCCTTTCACTATTGCTCATAGCCGGACCTCCTTTTCCTGGTTCCAGAAAAGGTTGGAGAAATTAAATAAAAAGTTTATTGAAAAATTGAGAACACACAAGCATTGCCCACAATTATGCCAAGCTTGGGAGCTCACGCAAACCCAGGCTGAAGCGTTCTTGGGGGTATATGCTAAAAAAAAGAGAAAAATTATCCTAGGTGACTACCCATATACAATAGCCCCCAAGCAATAGGGAATTCTGCGTTCTGCGATATAGTTCTGTTTTTTCTGAGTTCTAGATCCGCCTACTTAAATTTAGGATTGGCACAAGGTATAAGTCCCAAAACAGTTTCATCTTACGAGCTAGGTTAGGCATAGTCGGTAATCTGGCCTCTACAGGAGTCCGCTTGTAGGACCGTTTAAACATACATTCCAATATTAAAACATATATCCTAGGGACGACATTTAGGGATGGAGTCAAATTCCAGGGGTAGATTGTTCCTAACCTAGCATGCCTTAAATTATGTATATCTTTCTTAACCCTATAACATGTATCAAATACTATTTATTAATAATATATAAGATATTGCATGCCTTCAAACGTTTCTATTTTTGTAGCATATACCTTTTATAATCATATTCTTTTATTTAGGTACAAGATACATTCCGTTGTGCCGGTTTTTTACCCTGGTTTTCTTCCTCTGAAGAATTCAAAGGTTTTTACGGTTAGGTAGTGCTCTAGCGACGCGATTCTACGTGGTTAGTAATCAAGCTATCACTAGACAATAAGTTTGTTTCCCAAATTGGGAGCGTTCGCGTTAGGATTGTATCGTTCTCTAAGTTGTATTTATATATTGTCTCATAAATTCTTGTAAAATACTATATATAATAGAGCTATTCTTTTGTAACAAGGGCCGATTGGTGTTTAGTGGGATGGAAAGTCCAGTTAGACTTGGACTCAGCATTCCGGGCGGGCCACGATATCCGAAAGGATGGGTGCGAACGTCACAAAACAACTTAATTAAAACTTAATTAATTAAACTTTTCATTTTCGTGCATCTTTTGTTCAAGAGAAAGTGAATTGTGAATTTTAGAAGACTTTGAAGTGTTTGCAGGCATATCAGTTTAATAGAATTTATATAACAAATGAGAAAGTTTAGGCGTTCATGTTATAGAATAGGATGGAAATAATTGACACGCAAATGAATTAATTAAACAGAAGTTTATGTGTACGATGTGTAATGAAAAATGAACTACAGACACGCATCGAATTATGACGATTTGTTTTCTCAAGTACAAGGCTCCTGTTTCATATCTAAATGAAACACTAAAATGTAGACTGCATAGAAGAGAAAAGCGCTCAAACAACGAAAGTGTCCATCAATATTATGTTATTGATTTAAGTTCTACAAATTAAAGTACATATGTGTCTATGTGCTTCACACTTTTCTTCCAAGACCAAATACATATGCACAATTATATGACTTTTGTTGGAAGATACATCTGTAACTTGTGAACAAGATAATCTATCCTTCACTTGATATTTCGTTGCAGCTTGGCCGTTAATTACATCAAGAAGTGTACGTTTAGCAGGTGGCCGCTATTCACAGGGTGTATTGTGTAGTAATTCTGTCCAGGATATATTTAAATGGCCGTTATAAGAGGTGGACGCTATTGACAGGTGGCCGTTAAAGGTGGTTTGACTGTAATTAAATTCATAAATTTTTATGCTCACGCACAACCACTAAATGCCAGTTCAAAACCTCATGATCTATACACATAAAGTTGAACTGATGAGGCTTCAATAGCCGAAACCGGTCTTTCACAAAGTGTACGCTTAGTGATGATGATCTAATACAAGAGAACTTACAATTTCTATTTATAAATTCATATAATTATTTTCTTGTATGTCTTTGTCATTTATTGATAATAAAAAGGATATTGTTTGTTCTTTATTTTATTCATTTTTTTTTTCAAAATATATTTTTTTATATCATTTATGTTATTTTAGAAATAATTGAACAGGAATAGAATTGGCTAATTTCAACAAATGTTACAAACGAAAAAAGGGCAAATTTTCCAGAGGCGATTTTAAAATAGGATTTTAGGCTACATATTCTTATTTTTTTTTGTCTTTTCAACCTTAACTTTATTTAAAGAAAAAATTTTTATAAAAGAAATATTTAATACAGCATTATAATTATACACACAAAAATATCAGTTTTCCAGGGTGGGTGGGAGTTGACTTGTCGTGTAGGAATAAAATAATGACTTCTATTTTCAAGAAAGGTGCTTTTATAGTGTTGCCATGGTATGTTATTTTCTCTTGATGGAGCGTCTGCTAGATTCAGTTTGGTGTTAACATATGCTATTACTCTGGAAGGATTCTTTGGAATTGCGTTTACTATGATGTTTAGCCAGATGTTGGCACTGCCCGACTTGTTCCATACTTGGATTGCGGTAGTACTGTCGGACAGAATCTTGCAGTTTTCATCCGTATATTTGAGTCCAATGCCGATGGCCATGGTTTCCATTACTTCTATTCGCAGTTTGTTCTTAAATTTTAATGTGACATTTATGTACTTACTAGAAATACCTATGGTGTTTTCCGTAGCATCTAAATAGACTTTTTTAGTAGGTATAGATGCTTGTACAAAAGGTATTGAGTTTTTTAGGTATTGTTTTAATGTTTTCCAGTATTTTCTCCATAGGATATAGTGTACAGGAGGACGAGTGTAATCCCAAGATAGTAGTTTAAAGCGATTAGGATGGTACCAAGGTAGTAATCCAAAAAGGCTGTGGCTGATAGAGTGTACTATAAAAAGGTATTTAAAATAGGATTTAGGCTGATACCTCAATCTGAAAAATTCTTGTATTACTTTGCTGAAAATGTTTAAAAGGATATAAATTAAAAAAATATATACAAGTATGGTGCAAAAAAGAGAGAAAATAAAAGAAAGTTTAAATTTAAAGAGCTGAAGGTAATAAACGTGAAGAAAATAAGTAAAATACAATATTGGTGCTTAGTGAAAGTAGATAATAAATATGAAAATAAAGAAACAGAATTATTTTATAAAGGTAAAGAGATGGAGTTTCAATGTAAAAAATATGTATAATAAGTCATTAAGGTAGAAAAAAAGGAAAAAATAAACTAAAAGCCTCAGGGATTTTAAAATACTACATTGGAATAAATTAAGTTTTAAAAGTCAAATAGTGTTTCTTCATATTTTTCAAAACATTTTATATTGCTGAGATACTTTATTAAAAAAATAATAACGTTGATGCGTGAGTAAGGTTGGTTATATACTAGTTTCGATAACTCAAGGTCTTGTGTTTTGTTCCCGCATCAAGCCTATTTTCTTCATAGTTCAATATAAGCGGTGCAATTGTGCCTTCTTGATGAAAACATCACACCAGTGCCTTCACCTTTAAATATATTCCAGGCGCTAATTGAGATAATAATGGGGCGCAAGTGGCATAGTGGTTAGAGCTTAGGGTTTTCATTACCAAGATCTTCGGTCCGATTTTCGACGTACCCGAAATGATGGAAATGTACCCGGATTATAGAAATGATGGTATCAGCTTGATTTCAGGAAAGACATCCGGTCAAGAAATGCACCACGGTCCAAATAAAAAGTCCCATAAATTTGTGTGTGTGAAGCATGTTTTACCCTTTCGATTTGGGAACAATGAACATTAAACGAAGTTTTTTTAATTGAGCTAAGAATGAAATATTGACTGAATAGTTTTATATTATAATGTAGATATATTTAATATACTTTTTTCTAAGGTTGATAAGATTTAAATGAATAAATCCTATGTAAAAGAAAATTTCTCTAAAGACTTTGTAAAGATAAATGTACCGTGGGGTGTTTTCATCGAGAAGTGTATCGAACTATGAGAAAGTTGGCTTGATTTTCGCATCGAACCCAAGACCTTGAGTTATCGAAACCCAGTACCTAACCAACCTTACTCACGCCCTCTATTATAATTTTTTAAGTATAATTAAGTAATAGTGCAAGTAAAATTATAATGAAGGCTCAAAAGTTGGATCAAAATAATTTTTGATAGTTTCAGTATTTATCAGATAGACATTGCTTCTACTATCGATACAACAGAAATGAAGGAAAAACTAAATTTTTGATTTTTTTAGCTAAAAATTTTTTTTTTGTTATAGCTTCATTAAATTTTTATCTAAATAAAAACTCAAAATCTGTAAGTAATTTGAGTTTCATTTGATTATATTCTTTTATTGCTTTGTAATTTAGAATGACTTTTCCTTCTTCCACCTCATGGCTCACTTCCCTAATTTACTTTTAAATGAATGACAATTTTGTTTTCATGTATTTTAATTAAGTATTTTAAATAACCAAAATAATAGTTTAATTATTTTAAGCATATAGAGTGACCCTTCTTTAGTCAACGTCGGAAGCGAAGAGTAGTGTCGCATCTTGAATTTCATTTGAACCACTTGAAATTCACGAAATTTTTTTAACGAGCTTGTTTTTAAAATTTAAAGATAATTGAAATAGAGAATTACTAAAATGTGTAGTAATGTTGTTGCACTTTGTATAAAAATGTAAAGAGATTAACATTTGCTAAAGTTTATAACAAAAATAACAATTGGTTTAAAAGATGTAATGATGATAAATTTCTTTTCTGAGAAGTTTACGTCGCTCTCCTGATAACACTCTTTGACACATCTGTTTGAACCCCTGAAGTAGACATACCTATCAACCTTAATTTATTCAAACCTGGAGATTCTTGATTTTTTGTTGAAAAAACAAGGAGAACTGAATTAATCTACATAATTCTCTTTAGCAAAAAGCATTTTGTTAAATATAATTGACAATTTATTAGAATAAAATACAGATATACTAGTTAGTTACACAATAAAGTACTAAGCTAAACAAAAACAAAGACCAAATGAATCATTATTTTTAATTCTTTTATGTTTTGGTTGCTCGCTTTCTTTGACAGATTCGGTAATTCTTCATCTGGTCTCCGATTATAACAAATATTTTTGTTGGATTATGTGTCTTCATAACAAAACGCTTGCCAATGTATCGTCTAACTTTAAAGATGATGGCATATCGTTTTTATTTTTTCGTACAATGCTGAAAATCGTTCAAGACGTGCATTGCTATGTGCAAGTGCAAGAATTAAGGCAACTACACAAGGGAGGAGTTTGAATCTGTCTGTTGATGTTCCATGAACTTTTATTTTGGAATATAATGCCACAAAACAACTAGTCCAGTGGTTCCCAACCCGGGGTCCATGGACCCCTAGGGGTCCATAGAAGAATTTCAAAGGGTCCATGGAAATTCTACTTCAAACTACTTATGCTTAATCTCCTTTAATATACTTCTATTTTCCAAATCAATATAAATATTTATATTTAGACCTTTTTTAAATAAATATTTTCTTCCCTTTTTTAAAGTTTCATATTTTGAATCTTTATATATCCTTTTTATTAGTTACAATATTTTTGAAAAATTTATATTTTAATTGGAAAAAAATTTTATTCACATTTTATGTCAGGCTTTACGCTTTCTCTGATTTCATATGAATAAGCATACGATTTAATCAGATGACTAGAATCATTTTTTGCATAAAAATCTTTGATAAAATTTGTTGGCTCAAACTATTCAGTTGTAGGGGTCCACAGGTAAAAAAGTGACTGAAAAAGGTGGAACGGGATAAAAAAGGTTGGGAACCACTGATCTAGTCGATATAGAACAATGTTGTTGCCCTTGTCATCAATATCATCAACAACGATATCATATATTATATGATATTGATATCAATTTTTTTTAAATGTAGATTATAAAATTTTTAAAAACTGGGAGATAAAACTGAAAAACTGGAGGCCGTGAGAAAGCAACCAAAACTGGGAGTCTCCCGGTATTGTCCGTAGAGTTGACAGGTATGAGTAGATAAAACAAAATGCAAAAAAGTATGCACAATCAGTGGCTTATATACAATGAGATAAAGAAAAACAAGAAATTCAGGCTGGGAATAACTATATAGGCAATTGAGATCAAGTTACAGATTTAATTTGAAAGACGATTTTGTAAATATATTTATTCTCATTATTGCACAGGAAAATATAAGTCTACTATGAACCATATTGCGTATTTTGAAGCATATATTATTATATTAGGCAGTTTTATTTTTTGAAAAACTCATTTATCTTCTCACCATATAATCGTCTTTTTCTTGAATTATTTAACAAAAGAATTTCTTAAGAGTGCTCTGACATACTTCTATCTATTGCATATCATTTGCTCTATTAACCCATTTCTTGTTTTCTTTTCTTTCCTGCTCACAAAAGGATCTACCTTAACATTTATAGTGGTTAGTTATTTTAAAATTGATAATATTTTTTTACAAGTTTTACTTTCATAAAATTTTTGCTATAAACTAAAAAAATAATAAAATAACTAAATTTATTTTAATAAAATTTAAAATAAACTTAAATTTGAAAACATTTCACTTGAACTTGAAAACGTTTCACTTGAATTTGAAAACATTTCACTTGAACTTGCTATAATAAACATTTTAAGGAATTATATAATTGACTGATATGTACCCATAGATAATTATTGAAAATTCGATACTTTATTAGTCTAAGAAAACTTATAAGATTTTTTTCTTACTTCGCCATAACTTCATTCATAGTAACTACACATTTGATAAAGGATTTTAAACTCCGAAACTAAAGTTTTTCTAAGGAAATGTGACCAATTATTATCTTTTTATATATAATGTTCAATAAGCATTATAATTATTTTCACTTTATGTTTGCATAATTACTTGTATGCTTTTTAACAATTTTATCAGACCCATTCAAAAGCATTTCTATGTCACTAACCTTAATGGCAGAATAATTATTTTGATTGTTGAATTGATATGATCAGGGTGCGAAATAGAATATTTTCACTCCTCACATAGAAACACAAACGTTGTAGGGAACGTCCCATGTGGTCTACTTCTACAAAAATATCAAAACCTCAAATAAAAGTCACGTGCTTGTATGCATGCTTAAAGCTACAAGCTACTACACTGCCTGACATTTTGAGATGGATACCAAACGTTCTATAGATCAAAAAAGTGTCAGTGAGAATTCTAATGAATATGGGATCACTTACAGTTTATGTATGTAATTCACACACTGAAAACGTAAGCAAAATGATACGCAATTCATACGAGAGTTTGGATGATGAATACACACATACGCACTTTCACATTGGTTACAAAGAAATTCGATAGAGCAGTCTCATTACAACTTCGCAAAATTTTACATCGTCATGTTTTAGGACTATCGTCTGATAGATGGAGCAAACTGAGAGGTGAGCGGCCATTTATTGCCAATCGTAAATCATGTCAATTTACGTCTCTCTCTATTGCATGAATATCAATCAAATTCTTGATTTCACTATATCTAGGGTGACCAACTTTTGAAATTTTTAAAGGAGGACAAAAATTTTTTAAACTTGCTCACTAAATTCTTGATTTCACTATATCTAGGGTGACCAACTTTTGAAATTTTTAAAGGAGGACAAAAATTTTTTAAACTTGCTCACTAAATTTACACATTACTTTTTTCGTTCTCATAAGCAATCTGTATCGGATTTACACCACACTGGAAAAAGTTATCGTCAATGGTTAATGACCGTTTTAATAAAAAAACCCGTCATACTCATAGATGTATATTTTGTCAATCTAAAAAATTATTTTATTCATCTGTTAAATTTATTTATTGAACGAATATTTATCTCATAATCAAACTGGATCGGATATACAAAAGGAAAAAAATTATCGTTAGTGGTTAATGACCGTTTTTAAGAAAAAAACCTATCATACTTATGGATGTATATTTTGTCATCTAAAAAAATTTTTTATTCACCTGTTAAATTTATTTATTGAACGAATATTTATCAAAACTAAGAATTTTTTTGACAATAGAAGTATTTTCTGAAATTAATTCAGAAACATCTTGACAAGAAACATTCTTCATGTTAAATTTAATCATAATTGCTAACAAATTATTGTACGGAGTAAAGTTTTCTTCAAATTTTTAAAAATTTCAATCCATTTCGGATCGATGTTAAAGCTTTGACTTTCCCATTGACGAATTTTATTGGAACTAAGATATCTGTTTACTCTTCTTATTTCTTCAAACAAATAATTGTCATCAATTTCTATACTTGGAACTAAATTTATCAAAAAAGAAACACAGCTCTCAACATCTTTCCATTCAATGGTTGAGCAGTTTAAAAAACACCATTCAAAAAAGTTGTTACTCGCAAAATTGCTTTCAGACCATTCTTCAACGTACTTAAAACAGATTTCGTAAAATGATTCTGCAAAATTACTAATATTTGCAAGCATTCCTGGATTGCTTTCTTCTATATTTTCCTATCTTTTTTTAGTTTCCCTAGGTAAAAATTTCTCCTTATATCTTGATTTGTACTGCTCAACTAACTCGTGTAGAATAGTTTCAATTTGCACAGCTGATAAACTTTCATTTTCAATTTTTTGAAGGGTTTTATGAAAAATCGACGCTTGACTATGAACAAAGAGTAGTAAGGTTTCAGAAAAATCAGACTTGAAAAAAGTTTCCAAATGTTTTTGGGATGTTTTTCTCTGATAATACACCTTCCTTTAATTTCTTTAATTCCTTAATCTATACTCAAAAAATAAGATCGAAGAGGACTTGAATTATTCTTTCTAAAGCAGGCATCAAAGCTAGCCATCTTGTTTTACAATAGCCTAATATTTTTTTATATTGAACATCTGCTTCTTCACAGAATACTTTCAAGGCTTCTACTCTCACCGTAAACCTACTGAAGTATAAATATATTTTTGTAATTATAAGTTTAACATCAAAAGGCATTGTGAAATAGCTGTTTAATTGCGTTAGATAGGATATGAGCATTGCAACCTATACCTAAAAAATTTTTGTTCAGAAGTGTCTGAAGTTTAGCCAGCACATTATTTTTTCCTTTCCGATTTTGTCCTCCAAAGTTTGTGTTTGTGTTATCAGCAGAAAGTGCTATAACTTTATCACTCAAATTATATTCTTTGATTGTGTTGAACAAATGATTTGACAATAAATCCGCCGTTTCACCTGAAATTGAGCTCAGTTTCAATATCTTGATTTTTACTCCTTCTAATTTGTCAAAATACCTGACCAAAACGGGATAAAGTTTGATTTCATTATGATTTGATGCGTCTGAAAGAATTGTAAGAAAATGTGTATTCTTCAAATCTTCTTTGAGCACATCGTTACAATATTCGCCAAAAACTGATTTCATTATTGATTCACACTTTGTTCTTGCGCAGGAAAATTTGTTAACGATAAACTTTTTTAAGTGCATTCCATACTCCGAAAACTTTGGTTATGCACTATTGTATGAAAGGCAAAAGTTCCTTCAATAACAGCCAGTTGCTTTTGATCTCTTGAAAACTTATCAGACTTGAAAAATTCGGTGACTTTGTTTGATGATGCAGTCGACACCATAAAACTTTTGTTTTTTAGTTGCTAAATGCTTTGTAATAGAAGATTTCCCACCTATAGATACTGAGAATTCACTTTTACAAATTATACATTCAACAATAGACTTGTCTTTTTGCTTTAAAAAAGGAAATTCTTTTTTGAGTTTTTCATTAAAACAACACTTTCGTTTTTTGGAACATTCCATGCACTCTTTTTTAGAAAATCCAAATAAAGTTTAACTAAAAAATTAAGGACAATGATTCATTTAAATTATAAATTATACAAATTTAAAAATAATAAAAAATCTTTGATTTTTTCGATATAATATTTATAAAATAAAGGTTAAAGGTGGTATGGAATTTTCATTGATAAGGTGCAGAAGCATCGATCACATCAAGCTATGAGTTTTTGGCAAAGGCTGGACTTAAACCTGGATTATAACCATTTTCATGTCCGGCGCTCAAATCAAACACCCACGCAACCAGAAGATAAAAATATAAAAAAAAAACTTTACAGCGGTACAATCATTTTTACAAAACGTGTTACCTAAAAAATTTTAATTTTATACAAGTATTTATGTTTTAAGACATAAAATAAACTTAGCTAGCTAGAATCTTTGAACTATCCTGTTTTTGTTTTCAAATGAACAAAAAACAGGCTTCAAATTTTAAATAGAAACCGCTTAATTTATCTCAAAAATAATAAAAATATATAACATTTCTAAATTTCAACTACCTAAAGATAAAATTATTATGCTAGGATAAAAATATGGTTTTTTTATTATCAGAAAGAAAAGAGACTAGAACGGAATAAAATTAAAAATCAAAAAGAAAAAAAAGTAAAATTAATTTGTTGACACCAAATAAAATCTAAAAAACCGAAAAAAGTTGACTGCCTCAAAAAAACCTGGCACACCTGCTAGTAATTGAACTAATAAAATCTGTATGAGTGTAGATGATATAGAGATATAAAAATAAATTAAAAAAACAATCTCCTAAATTCTATTATCTAAATTAAACTTTTAGTTTCGTAAGAAAAACAGATTTCAAATTAATGTTTTCTGTGGAAATAATTATGCCAAGGTTTTAAAAAGGAGAGACAAAAACCTTTTTTTTTCAAAAAGGAGGACACTAAAAGGACAAGTTTGAAAGGAGGACAAGACACAAAAAAGTTGGACTGTCCTTCCAGAAGGAGGACGGTTGGTCACCCTACTATATCTCTTCATTTAACACATCAATCAAACTCCATGTTTGCTTTTGCATTGATTTTTTCTTCATCCACCTCTCGATCAAACCTCACTACTATTATCTCACATTGTTTCTGCGTTTTTATACAATGTTGCTACCAGGCTTAGGAGTCGGACAAATTTTAAGCTTTTGAAGTCGGAGTCGCTAAAAAATAACCGACTCCGACTCATTTTAGTAAGACAAAATTGAAAATTTTTAAATTTTATATTAAAAAAATTATAAAATATATAACTTATTCAAAAATTGTATAAATTATTTTTGAGGCATATTTGACCAATAAATAAGTATAACTTAACTGCATCAAAGTGCAGCTAAATTCAAAATTAACTGGAATATTGATTTTTGAACTTTTCTTATATTTTATGATTCAATCGAATAGTTGGTGATTTAGAAGGTAAATTTTATGCATAAATATTGGTGGTCTATTACAGGAGTGCAAAATTTTTTGTTGAATTTAGTAGCACGTAAGCATATACTTTGCCATACATACAGATTTATGCTGCTAACATAGGACCAGTTTTCTGAGAATATTTAAAACCTACCATCGCACAGGCAAATTTTTTGATCGCGCGATACCAGTGCGCGATTGTGTTTTTACCCCTAATCTATTATGAAATGCTATCTGTACCTAAATAGTAAATATATATATTTGTAACGTGTGTATGTACGCTAATCCCGTTTATCCGACAACCTCGCTATCCGACACACTTTTTATGGAGACCATTTTCCATAATGAATTTAACCCCGTTATACCGACATTCATACTCCGACTCCGACACTGTTCTCATCAAACAAAATGTTTCACCCTGTTCTGTAAATCTTGTTATTCCGACACAATTTATTTTATATTTCCGCTGAAACACATTATATAATATAGAAGAGACTTATTATGACAAGAATTATAAAAAATGTATAATCAATTACGTATATTTAGTCTTTCTTACGTCTAGTTCATTGAAAAAAACTTTTAAAATATTCTTTTCCTTTTAACGAGTTTATATTCAATTTGAACATCTATTTGAAAATAGAGAGGCGTTCCGCTGATAAAGTTAAATGTCTAATCAATCCCAAGAAAATTCCAGTAGCATCTTCCACTCTACTAAACGATCACGTGTGGACTTATCTGTAAATCAAAAACGTGAGATATGCATGTACAAAGCAGATCCACTCAACACGAGATAGCTTCACACTTTTCGAATATTTATAACAATCATTGGCCGTTCGACAATAAGTGATATTTTGTCTAAAAAAGAAAAGTGGTTGAATACGGATACCAATGAAACAAGTGTACTTCGCTTGTGTAGTGCAAAACATCAAGCAATGGAAAGTGCTTTGTATATGTGGTTCACTGACGTATCAGCTCGTGGCGTCTCAATAAATGATGATATTCTCATTTCGAAGGCTCGTGTATTTGGGAAAGATCTGAATGTTGGAAACGACTTTAAATACTCTAGCGGTTGGCTTGACCGTTTCAAAAAACGTCATGGTATCAAATTTTATATGGAAAAAGCTCCAGTTGTAGCATGAATGATCTTCAACAATTTAGAGAAAAAATGCAGAATGATCTTCAAAATTATGATCCAGAAAACATCTATAAAATGGATGAAACTGGCCTCTTTTTTCGTTTGGAACCGAATGCTACTCTCGCAACTGGACCCATGAAAGGTAAGAAAAAGAACAAAGAACGTCTTACAGTGGCACTTTGTGCTAACGCTAGTGGCACACACAAACTTAAGCCGCTTGTAATCGCAAAATTTGCTCGCCCACGATGCTTTGGCAAAAATTTTGATCCCAAAGTTTATTGTGATTATTATTCAAATAAGTCAGCCTGGATGACCACAATTATTTTCTTGATTTGGCTTAAAGACTTTGACAGACTCATGAGAGATGCCAAAAAACAAGTGATTCTACTATGCGATAATGCCACCAGTCACAAACAAGCTGGACTAAAGCTCACAAACACCAGGATAGTTTTTTTGCCACCAAACTCCACTTCACACATCCAACCAATGGATGCTGGCATCATATGTAACTTTAAATTACATTATCGTAAATTTATTACACGCCATTTCATCCAATGTATTGATGATAAAGAAGATTTGAAAGTAAACGTAAGGCAAAAAAAGCACTTGGTATGGTGTATGATGCCTGGGGTTTGGTTGAACAGACTACAGTCGTGAATTGTTGGAGACATACAGGCATTCTTGCTAAATCTTACCTTACAATGAATGTGACACATGTTGATGAACATATGGATACAGAAAACACAAATTTATGTGAGTTGCAAGAATTACTGATTCGCCTCGAACCGGAGTTTGAGGAAGTAATGTCAGCAAGCGCTTATGCAAATGTTGATGCTAACATTGAAACAGCTGAAATGTTAACTGAGCAACAAATCATCATTTTGGTTTCATCTTATGAAGTAGAAAGTGACAAAATTTGAAAGACGATGAAGATGATGAATATAAACTTCCAACTACTTTAGCTGAAGCTAGAAAAGCACTTTCAACTGTTCTGAATTTCATTGAGTGCAACCCGAAACTACATTTTCGTCATACCAGAATATAATGGCTTTATACTATGATTTACAACAAAAATCAATTGAAAGTTCGAAGCAAACTTCTATTAAATATTTTTTTTGAAAAAGCTTGAACCATATTTTTAAAATAAATTTTTTTATATTTTCTACACTTTGTTTGACAAGAATATAAATAGTTATACTTGAGCTGAGTGTTTCTATAGAAATTTGAAGTTACACTACAACAAACTTCATTAAACCGACATTTCGTAATCCGACAGAAAAAACTTAGGAACCAACGATGTCGGATTAACGAGGTCTGACTGTATATTCACATTTTATATGTAAGCGGTATACCTATTTGCTAAAAGTTTTCTACAATAGTTCCGCGATCTTGATTTTCTACATCAGTTTGATATTTTGGAAATTTGAATTATTGAAAAATTTGTTTACAACTCCTTTATTCTATTTGTGAATATGTATGTAGGAAATTTTTTGTTTGCTGATATGACATATTAGAAATAATTGACGTATATAAGAAAAGATGATATTGCTGAAGCTATTTTATTTTTGAAGTTCTATAAGGATGATAAATGAAGTTTTTAAATTTGTTTTTATCAATATTATTTTTTGATGACGTTTTTTCCATTTCATTTTCTATATATTTATGATATCATGATATGCGTGGTTTATTTCCATACATGGTAAACTACATCTTTGTTGAGGTTTAGTGAATCTATTATATGCAATCAATCTAGTCTCATTTTATTTGCAAGATTTTACAAATATATTGTAATGATTAATTTTCACTGGTAGGGTTGTCGGAAAAACCCCGTTAAAAGTACTCGAAGTCGAAATGTTCAAAATTTGTAAAGTTGGAGTCGGAAGCAAAAAATTTTTTCCGACTTTTCAGCCCTGATTGCTACACAACTTGCTTCCAAACACATCATAACAAAAAATTTCAAATTGCTCTCTCATTTTATTTGAAAATTGATAAAATTAATAAAAGATAAATTCAAACAATTAGGACTTAGGGGGAGGCATAAACGTTTTGAATCACCACCAACTTGAGCAACGAAAACTTTTTTGCAACTGGTTGAACTTTTTAAATGGATTTTCTTTCGTTGTTCTCGCTTAATTTTATGAGAATAACTTAATAAAGTTTACTAGAGAAAAAAATGTTGGAAGAAACAAAAGATATTATTCAGAAAACGATTGCATGATTAAAGTTACACTTGTATAAAAAAAAGATTATTATCATCTTAATAATCTTAATAGCATCTTGTTTTGTGGTGAAAAAATGGAAACAATACAAAAAAAATTTAATTTAAAACCTTAAATTCAATCATTCAATTAGATCGGAAAAAAGAGTTTAGACATAAAATTCTAATAAATTGTAATGAAATTTGTTTCCTTTCAAAAAAGTTCTTGACGAATGTGTCCAGGGATAAAAAAAATAAAATAATATTAAGCTATTAAATAACTTGTTTTCTAACAGTTTTCGGCACTAATGCCTTCTTGGAGGAAATAATACAAAAATAAAAAGAAGAGAAAATAATTATACACTGACAAAATAGGCTATCAATGAAACTTGTTCTATTTTAATTCTGTTTTAATACAATTTTGTCCAAAAAAACTTGTTCAAAATAAGAGTAGAAAAAAATATCAAATTCATTCCTCAAAAATGATCGTTCTAGCTATGAAAAACTTTTTCCTATGAAACATTTCTTCGAAAATTTTTTATTTTATTACAACTAGTAAAATTAACTTACAACTATATAAAATTATTAACTTCACATGTTACTCAAACAGTGTCAAAATAAAGAGAAAGTTTCATTAGATTATTAAAATAAATTTTCATGAAATGGAAGTATCGATGTAAACAATGGA
This sequence comes from Nectonema munidae, assembly GCA_030549495.1. Classification (NCBI taxonomy): domain Eukaryota; kingdom Metazoa; phylum Nematomorpha; class Nectonematoida; family Nectonematidae; genus Nectonema; species Nectonema munidae. The sequence continues at coordinate 210,169 of JAUIRK010000372.1, forward strand.
AATAACTTGAAAGTTGAGTTGGTTCAAGAGAAAATATTTCGATAAGTTCAGGTTCAGAGAGTATTTATTGATTTTAAACCTTTGCGTTATAAATGACAATATTTAAAGTTGGTTCGATAAAAAATTATCGCTTCAATGATCGGCAGTGACTGTCATGAAGTGTTGTGAAGAAATGCAAAAGTGACAGGGAAATACTAACACGGGCGAGTTGGAGAGAGCAGGGCGACTCTCGCTCAAAGTACGAATTTGGCAGTGCGGAGACAGCTCAAAGGGCAAATTGACATAATTTCCTTTTTTTTGTTGATATTTTCAAGTTTTACTTTAAGAAATATATATTGATGTTATTTGTGAAACACATTTTTTTTACCCATTCTTTGAATGATTTCTCTTTGGCACTTATTGGCCACCAGCAACGATACTTAAAAGAAATAAACAAATACCTTAAATTTTTTAATTATTATCTTCTGAAACGTCCGACAACTTATTGTGAATGCTCACTTAAATTAAACATATTTTTATTCTTCACCTATAATCTTTTGTGTATGATACGTATTTAAAATAAAATGAGCTATAAATGAATATATATAATGTATATACAGGCCCGTAACCAGTCGGGGCCAGAGGGGGCAGTTTATACCGCAAAATTTTTCATATTAAATTCTATCAAAATTTCGAAAATATTCCAGTTGTCTAACAATAATACTGTCTTTACTACTTATCTCTCTATAATATGTTATCATAGACATTGGTGAAGACGCTTCAACGTTTTTATCAAGATCTACCCAATCTTCAAATTGTTGACCTGAAAACATTAGCGTAGGTCCAATAAAAATGTTTTCAATGAAAGCATCTTGTGAAAATGTGGTTTCAGAGTTTTTTTTCAAACCGTCTTTTGAAAAACAATTTTGCATCGTTGAATCAGTGATTTGTATCCAAAATTCTGTTTTCAAGAATTGAAACTTTCTTTGGAACTGCATTTGTTTCATTTTTATTATTATCACGTTTAGCTTTAACTAATGCAGACATTTCTCTACCTAAGCTTGCAAAGATTCCTCTGATTCGATTTGCCATTACATATGAGTGTGAGCAAGCGTTTTCCATGCTACTTGCCATTGAAACCAAATCCCGAAACAGTTTGGAAGTGAGTAATGATAGAGTTGCATTTGCCAAAACAGAACCAAATTTAGACAAACAGATTTAAACAAAGAAGATGCATCCATTCCATTGAGATTTGGATTGTTCAGACGATTTTTGAATAAATAATTGTGTCGATATTTTAGTACAGTAGTTTATATGTTGATTTATTTTTTTTAAATGAGACTCCGAGTTATTAAAAAATTATTGTTAGACCGCTATGTCGAAAATTTTTAGAAAGTTTGCGAACAACTCTTCAAGCTCAACAAGGTAGCAAAATCATTCATATATGATAGATCACTACTCATCAGATGTAATTAAGTCCTTATCCTTCCTTATCGCCATTTTCCAGTTATTGAAACGGATGGTCACAGTCTACCTGTATAGTCTATAAGATATGCTATACTCTAACCAAGTGAAGGTTTTATACCATGACTAAAAGTGATCTCTTTTGTAGATCTTTAGGGAGCTAACATTTTGGTTGAACCGATTTTATATTTGGTGTTCCAAGGTTAAACATGTCTGTCTTCTAAAGACTATTTTGAAAGGGTTGTATTAGAGGACCCATTGGTAATACAGTCAGACCTCATTTATCCGACAGCATATTATTCGACAACGCCACTATCCGATGCAATATTGTTTAGGAGCTAAAAGATATTTCCCAGCCTCTCATCTCACTAATTGTCAACAAGCCTGGTTCATATTCTCACGCAAATATTCTTTTTAATGAATTTTAATTGAATGATGTGTATTCAATTATTTTGATTTTAAATAGGCTCAAAAATTGATTTCAAACATTCTCCTGTTTTCAATCAGGTTCATATTCTCTTTTAAGGCAAAATTGGCAAAATAATACTGTTAAATCGGCCGCAAGATTGCTAACATATATCATATAATTATTTATATCCCTAAAATGATGTTTACTTTTTTTTAATGATTTAACGTTGCCTTCTAAAATATGTAAAAAATTGTTGCTTGTCAAAACAAAGGTAATTAGCACTCGTATAATAATAATAATAATAACACTTCAAGCTAATTTGTTGACACAATTTTGTTCTCATCTAAAATAGTTACCAATATGTAGATCATTAAAATGATAAAACTTAATACTTATATAATAGTTTGTAACGTATTCGAGTCAAGACGTCCGAAACCAAAACGCCTGATACCAAAACACCCGATACAAGAACGTCTGAAACTTTAATCTACAAAAAATATTTAAAAATTTTAGATTTTTTCTTGTATCTAAGCTTTTTTCCAATTATAATCTTATATATTTTTCTAAGAATATGTTAAATTTAACACTTTTTTTGTTTCACATGCATAAAAAACAGATATAAGATTCCTAATTTATCGGTCTTATCGAAGCGAACTACTCCTGGAATTTTGAACCAAAATCAGAAATTATTTATATTTTGTTTTCCTGTTTAAATTAGTCACATCTTTTTTGGTTTCAAACTGATTTTCCGTTTATATTGGTAGTTTAATTGTTTTTCAAACCAAAGAAATAATGTATTTTGTAGGATGACTTTTATCTTTTAAGTCAAATTGATCACTATCATTTCGTGTCAAATCGACCTTTTTGAAAAATGTCCAAATAGAATAAACTTCAAAAAATAGTAACGCCCGAATTATTATTTTCGGGCGTTTTGGTTTTCGGGTGTTCGGTACCGTTTGTAACAAGTATAATTTTATTGATTGATTGATTTATAAATCAAGCATCGCCACTGTCTAAGTTGATTGGAATCTTCATCGGTTAAAAATAAGGGATCGATGCATCCCTAATACATTGAAAAAAAGCCCTGGTTATTTGATTAAAATTGTATAGCAAATGCATAAATAATTTTATATTGCCATTTTTTAGAATTCTTGAGCTGTCAAAGATCTTTCTCTTGTGATTACCCCTTTTCATTCTGATCATGGTAAGTTTAAATAAATTTGAAAAATCTCAATTTATTGAACTCTTCTTTTTTAGCTTAGCATTATACAAACAATCAGTCTCACATCGTTGGTGTTCATTTTGTCCCTTTTTTCAAATAGAAATTGTTCAGGTGTCCAAGTTGGAATTAAAGTCCCATCACAGTCTTGCGAACAAAAAGTTGGACCCGGAGATACCGTGACTTATCACTACAATGTTCGTTTAACGTTTTCATGCCTTTTTTCTACATTATTTATATTTGGTATTTTATTTAGTCTAGAAGCATCTATCTTGTAATTGTTAACTTTGCAGTGCATTCCTGTATTAAAAATATTTTGAAATAAATACTTGGATATAGGATAACATTAATACCCCATCGCTTATAAATATGTCTGATGGAAAAAAATATTTCCTTGATATATCTAAATCCATGACCTTGATTGAAAAATTTTTTTTATTAAATAAAGATATTTTAAATTTCTTGAACATTTTTTTACATATCGTTATTGAGCCTCAATGGTTGTTTGGGTGTACTTCTCAGCTTAACAGTTGACGATCAGGGGTTCGATCCCCAAGTCTCCCAACTCTTAAAAACAAATTCACAAAAACTGTGATTAAGCATAATGCGAGCATATAGCCTTAAGGCTGAAAGTGCTTTGATATCTCCAACTAATTGAAAGTATCCCGGAAAATTAAATGGTTCAAAAAGAAAACTTTTTTTATAGAAAAAAATCTTGATGTCTTGATACTCGAATCGACAAAATTTTTATTTTCGATAGAAAAAATAATCTAGATATGTTCTAATTTAATAATATTTTAAAAACAAAGTATTAAAACTGAATATTAAATGTTTATTCATAAGATATGGATATAGTTGTAGTAACATATTCGATAGAAAATATTCTGATTAAGTCTAAGTTGTACTATTTGTATAAGCTAGTCTTAGACGCTGGGAGATTGGAAGAAAGACCCAATACCTTTGTCTTATCAGTTTTGTGTAGTTTGAAATAGTATCTTCTTTTTAATTCAGAATGTCTCTAAAGAATCCTAATACTTTTGTGATTTACAACTCCTAATACAATCTTGTAAACATATATTAATGCAACTAGCGAAACATTGATCACTAATTGCTGCAGATTTTTTTCTCTACTTGGGGTTTCTTATATACTACTCATATCGTGTATATGTGGGATGGAATCAAATTCCTGTTTATTTCTTCCTAATCTAACATGCCTTAAAATTGTTTATATCTTTTACTTCTATAAAATTTACTAAATATTATATAAGGTATTGCATGTATTCTATTCTTCGTATTTTTGTATTTTTTTTAAGCATATCTATTTTATAATAATCATTTTATTTATAAATAAGCTACATTCCGTTGTGCTGGTTTTTTATCCTAATTTTCTTCCTCTGAAGAATTCAAAGCTTTTTGTGCTCTGGCGACCCGATTCTAACTTTAGTAATTAAGCTAACGCTACACATTAAGATTGTTTCCCATTTTGAGAGCGTTCATGTTAGGATTGTATCCTTCACTTAGCTTATATTCACATATTTGAAAAATATATCTAGATATAGTTATGCAGCAACAAAGACCGTTCTTAGGTATTTAGTGGGATGAAGAGTAGTGGTAGATCCTGGACTCAACATTCCGGGCGAAACCACGTTATCCGTAAGGATGAGTGCGAACGTCACAATCAATTCTTCGCTCAACCTAACTTTGGGTTTTTCTTATTTAATTTAATGTGGAGGACCCCAGTCTCTGTGACCTTGAATATTACGTGCACTCTAATAAGTGAGAGGTAAAGAGTATCGAATAGTACATCTTTTAAGGCACTAAAAAGACAATTACTTGCAATAAATGGAATATGAAGAGACCTAGAATTTAGATTTTAGATAATTGTTATCATTGTTTGTTGAATTGAAGTAGCTTGTAAGTTGGGAGCGAACCCATGACCTTCAACTTTTAAGCTGAAAGGTACACCCTAACAACCATTGAGGATCTAGAATTTAGATAAATTAAATTTTAAAATAAAAATTTTTCATTTTGATTTTAAAATATGAAAAATTTGGATTAAATTATGATTAAATAAATTTAAACAAAAACTATATCCTGAGTTTGTCAAAAAAACTTTTTTTCTAAATTATCTTAAAACTCCCTAAAATTTCATTAATTCCAAAAAACCGAATGTGACAAAACATAAAGCATTATACATAATAATGAAAATTAATAGGTCTTGATAGATTTTGACACATAAGCATGTCTAGTCTGATAGAAAAATTCAACATCTTCCGTGTAAAATATCTGTAAGGTATTTTAGCTGGATGTAAACAAAATTTGTGCACACTTTAAAATGAACTTAAATTATTTTTACATGTAAAGAACCTATGACGCTAAAATGACATTTAAAATTTTTTAAAAGCGAAGGCGTCATGGCCCCATCTTCCTAATCGTTCTCTTTAGACAGGAATGCTCTTAAAATAAAGTAATGATTTTCTACAAATTAAATCTTTCCTTATTTTTCCCTTTTACAAGTTTGCAAAAAACTTTATTTTTTGTTTTTTAAAATTTTTTTAAGGGAACACTGATGGATGGAACTTTGTTTGATTCAAGTTATTCGCGTGATAGACCATTCACTTTTACAATGGGAGCCGGACAAGTGATTCCTGGTATGGAAGAAGGAATGTTTGGGTATAATTTAATTTATTTAAACATTCTCCTTTTTTATCAAACTTTTGCCATCTTTGATAAATATTTGTAAGACGATATACAACTAAATGCCTATATGTCTAACATTTGGTTGTATGGTGTATGAAAAGGTTTTCTAGAATCAGGCTTTGATTTGCAATGTTCTTGTGTTCTAATCCAAGTGGCATTCCAACTTCACTTCTTATATTTCGATACAAGTGTCGCACACGTGTGTGCCTTCTCGAATGAAAGCAGCACCACCACTTTTTTGTGTGATTATTCTTTTGCTTAATGTGCTCTAGAATCAGGTTTGCAGATTTGGAGGGCAAAATGCGACTCCTAGTACTTTTCAAAATTCGACTATGAATGAAGGTGCTTTAAAAAAGCTGTCTCGTGCTTCAAATACTTAATAAATTTAAAGCTCATTTAGGACTTCGACTAAAAAAGGGGTCAGTTTTATGATTAAGCTATTTTTTCATCATTAACAAACCGACTCCTACTTCTAAATTTTATTTGATACCACCTCCGATTCTAATCCAATCCGAATATTCAACTCTGCCATCATGCTTAGAATGAGAGATGTCGTGTCCAGTGTGCCTTCTTTCTATGTAGCAATATATAATTCTATGTAAAAATAATTTACTTTTAAAATTTAACATATGTATGATATATTTTTGATATCATCGTTAAAAAGGTATATAAAGTTTCTCGTATTCAATTAAATGTTACCATACTTGCATTATTGTTTGGAAGTCTGAAATAACCCATTTCATCTTAGGAAAACCAGAAAAGATTGAGTAATTTGATATAAAACAGAGGCCACATCCTTAAAAAAAATTTTAAGCGAATTTTTTTTTTAATTTTCAAAATTTATTATAAAAGAATTTTTGTCCAAAGAACACACCCGCGTTATTACCGGATATTATACTTTCACTGTAAAAAGTCAAATTACGTTGTTTGTAATTCTGATTGCATCTAACTTCTAGCTGAGTGGTTTTCAAACTGCAATTCGCGGTGGCCTAGGCGATCACGAAGCAGTTCCATGGGGACCGAGAAGGGATCACTGAGTGCATCGTTTTCCCCAACATATTCCATCCATATTGGCTTATTTGCGATTTTTGCCAATAAATCACATTAAAAAGAATGAATAATTTAGTCTTTGAATTGAGTTAAACTGTTTTTACTTTTTTATTGTTTTTAGGCCTGATTTTATAGATGTAAATGGTATTTTTCTTAGTGGTTTAAAAAATGAAATATGGCGACTCATATTTGACATTTGGTTTTACTGCATTAACGTCTCGTGGGGAAGAGGAACATAAGCCTTTTTTGTTCTGAAGTGTTAGCATCCACTTCTCTAAAGTCCGTCAAGTAAAGCACTAGAGTTCGGTAAACATAACAATTGACTGTTTTAAACGCCAAGTTGAACGATTGCACAAATCCAGGTTTTATAACAAAGATTTTTTTGCAAAATATTATGTATGGTTTGAAAAGTTTCAAAAAATATCTGTTGTCTAAAAATCTCACAACATAGCAGTACAGTTGATATTACCTTGCTGCAAAGATATCATGTTGAATGTGCTAAAAAGTTCTGAATTTATAATGTTGAAACATATCTTCCTGTCAAAGGATGCCGTTAGGAGGCTAATAGGAGAGATGTCTGATGACATATCAGAGGTCGTTTTATTGATTCGGAATTCGATTTTCAACTTTTTTCAATTCAGCTTAATGAAACGATTGATAGCACGTATGTATCTGACAAGCACCTGATTGACAATTTTTTGTTTTACAAAACTCTTAGCAGGACAACTACTGCAAGAGAAATATTTCAGTTGGGAAATTTTCTACAGCCGATATTATTAACCTTTAGCAATGTCTTGTTTTTCTAGTTTTTATACTCTGTATTAAGCAAAAATCTTCAGATGTAATTGGTACTCAGTGCCATCGCCAAGCCTTAATAATGAAAACCATACCTGATAGGTTGAAAAATGTTCACAATGAAGTCATTAAAACAAAGTTTTTAATTGAAGCAAATTCCTTCAACTCTTCTTTGTTTTCAGAGTTATGCGAAGAAAATGATTCAAAAACTCTTGCTGTACTCAAACGTGAGGAAACTTTCCAAACGAAAAGTTTCGAAGCGATGCTATGGAAAGAAATGCAGTAATTTATGCAAAGCGGACCAGGCATGCATGTAGTATTTTGTGATGTCTAATTTCGTATATTCCTATCATTTTTAGTGAAAATAATTAAATTTATGAATTTTCTTAACCTTGGGCCAAATACTTCATTGTCATAAAAAATTCATAGCTTTTGAAATGAAGTTAGGATTATGGCATTCTTAGACAAGAAAATTTTGCTAGATTTTCGAACATATTTGTTGATGAAAATAGATTTTGATCAATAAAGATGTCCTAGAGGCCATAAAACACCATGTAGCATATCTTAGTCAAGAAATTTCTTCTTATTTTCCTAATCTACAAACATTTCAATAATACAATCAATTTATCAAAACCACTTTTATAATCTCGATTAGTAATCTGGCCCCAGAAGACTTCTTAATTCAAGAACAGTTTAATTATTTGATTAATGATTGAGGAAGTGCAAAACATGATTTTTGTGAAATGTCTCGTAGCGATTTTTCGATTGAAAGGTGACAGTCCTATGTTGATGTTGCAAAGATAGCTCTGAAAGTTCTGATTCGATTTGTTATCACATATGGGTGTGGATAAGCGTTTTCCATACTACTTGCCATTGAAACCATATCCCGAAACAGATTGGAAGTGAGTAATGCTATTGGAGTTGCATTGGCAAAACTGATTTAGATGAAGCAGATGCATCTATCCCATTTATTTATTGATTGTATTATTCAGACAATTTTTAAATGAACAATTGTTTCAATTTTTTTAGTACAGTAGTTTATATGTTGATTTATTTTTTTTTATATGAGACCCCGAGCTATTAAAAAATTATAGTTAGACCACTACGCCGAAAATTTTTAGTAAGTTTATAAACCACTCTTCAAGCTCGACAAAAGAACAAAATCACTCGCATATGATAAATCACTACACATCGGATGTAATTAAGTCTTTATCCCTCCTTATTGTCATTTACCAGTTATTGAAACGGATGGTTACCGTTTATCTGTATAGTCTATCACTAGATATGCTATACTCTAACCAAGTTAAGGTTTTATGCCATGACTCTTTAGGAAACAGAATTTTTGATTGAGCCGATTTTATATTTGATATTAGAAGGTTAAAAATGTCTCTGTCTTCTAAAGACCACATGGAAACGGTTGTATTAGAAGAAATCACAATGGTATCATCGTTAGACCTAATTTATCCGACAAGAGATTATTCGACCACCCCACACTATCCGATGCAATATTGATTAGGAGCTAAAAGATATTTCCCAGCTTCTCATCTCACTAATTGTCAACAAGCCTGGTTAATATCAAATGAATTGGTTATGTGGATTGATTACTCTGTACTGAAATGCATTGTTGCTTAAAATAAAATTTTAAACTTTTTCGTATCGAAATATTACCAAGTTAGATTATTAACACAGAAAAACAAAAAATCATTTTATGTAATCTTCATATTCTACCTGCACATATGTTCATTCAGTAAAGTAAATTGTTTGAAAATATATTTAGGACATGGGTCTATGAATTGGCAGGTATGAAGTTGTTAATTTAAATTTGGCCCTTTTAAATAGAAATTTAAGGCTTAAAATTTTTGAAATAAATATTCTACAAACCTTAAATTATATTAGCTATTTCATTCCCTAAGTTTAGGAAACTATTATAAAGTACATGAAAATGAAATTATTTATACTAAGTTTTTTAACAAAAAATTTAAACAAAGTGTAAAAACATTGCCAACTATTCTAAGCAATCTTGATAAAAAAAAACTAAAAAATAAAACGATTATCCAAGAATAAAGATGCTATATATTTAATTTCTGGATTTAAGGCTTGATTGTTTAAATTTGCCCCTACGCCCGACTTCAAGTATGGGGGAGGTGGGATTGATCAAGCGAAGCGTGTGGAGGGATTTTAATGGGGCCGGGACTATAAGAAAGTGTATTGTAATTTCAGAGGCTCAAAGCTCTCTTGCCCCTCTTATCGACAGTCTTGATTACAGTAATTAATAGGAATAAACATTTTAAGCTTTAAATTATGGAGTTCTTATATAGTTATGTGCTATACAAAAATTTTCAGACGCTTAAAAATGTATGGGCTCTTGTTCAAATTATTGCTTTTGATCAAATACAGCTCAAATTTGCATTATTATGTCAAAGAAGTGGACGTTAATGAAAAAAAGAATAGATTTTAAATATTCATTCTAAGACTTAACCTTAAAACAAGAAAACTAATATGGAAAATCTACTTAAAAGACAGTCTTTTAAATGCTATAGAAAGGATATATAATCGAGAAAATAGGAAATTATTGGGTGCGCTGAAATCACATTGAGGGGGCCCGTCGCCCCGGGATGTGCGCTCCTGATATAAAAGTAGCTTAAAATCAAGAAGTAGTCTCCGTCTTACGATGGGGTGAAATCGCTTAAAAATTCTATATTATTGCCATAATTAGGGAATGACTGCCCTAAATATGTAAATTAAATGTAATATCGCACGATCAAATTTCTTACGTTCTGTCCTTCATAAAAATTATATGAAACATTGGTCATATCAAAAAGCATTAAAAAAATTTTTTTTTAACGAAATTGTCATTTTAAACTACATTTTTTGTATTTCAATTAATTAAATATTATTCTTTTTATTTATTACCATATCAAATTAACCCATTTACGACCAATGTTCCTATTATGGAACATAAGTAATTTCATCTTCGTCTGCTTTTTTCAATGACTTTGAATATAAATCGTCTGCGTTTTTTTTAGATATCGTCTGTTTTGCTTGGTCTTAAATGGGTTAAACGAATAAAAGTTATCATTATATAACCAGTGTTGAGTAGTCTGAGAGAAAATAGGCCATTCCGACTCATAAATTTTATTAGATACCGACTCTGACTCCCATCTCTTTAACATCTCCGACTCCTTAATCCTGTAAACAACGCCCCTCGTTCTTTTTCTTTGTAAATTTTGAACCCATGCTCCTTATCTAGAAATAACAATTTTTAAAATGTATCCTTAGGAAAATTTTTGCAACTTTGAACAAAGGAAAAAACTTATTTTAGTCAATAAATACTATTTTGTTAAACAAAATGTATCTGGAGGTTTTAGTCTTGCCCTCTTCCTATTGATACTTTCTAGGGGCATTACTGTGTCTACGATTTATGATGATTATTTTTTTTCTAACTACAATCACTTTTTAGTTTGCTCACTAAACTAAAAAAATTGTATGAAATCGTTAAATATATCTTCTAAAAATATAATTTAATATTAAATTTTAAATAAATGGATCTTCTTTCAATTCAATTCAATTTATTCAATTAAAATTTGTTACCACAAAAAGCAACAAATATAGTGAAACACTGTAAAATAACAAAAAAGAAATATGACAAAACCATTTTTTTTTGAAAAAGTTATACTTCTGAGTTTTTTTGGAAGTTTGTTAAAAGTGGATGCAGCACATGGAAGTGTCGTTTTTTTTGAGAGTTTGATTTTTTGATCTTGAGGTAGGAAGGTTATAAAATTTGTTCAAACAAAATTCAGATTTTTGGTTTGAGTTGCTATTCCTAAAAACAGTGATTAAGAACTTATAGTTGAGAAAATAATGACCTGAGAGGATGTTGGAATCAGTAAAGTGATTGATCTGAAAGTCTTTGCAATGCTTGAGATTCAAAATAAACTTTAGCATTATTAATTAGTGAAGTAAACTTTAAGTTAAAGACTTTTAAGAGGGTATTTAAATAATAATTTTGGAAAGAGTATATAAAAAATTTGGCTGTATATATTTTTTACTGCAACAAATAACACTTAACATTAGAAAATTAAATAGGGACTCAAATCACGATTTAGCTTTTACTGTATGATGATTATTATTCATACTTATTTTTTTTACTTAGAATGTGTTTGGGAGAAATTCGGAAAATGGTCATTCCTCCAAATCTTGCTTATGGATCTTCTGGCGTGAAGGATGTTATTCCAGGTGACGCAACCATTGTCTTTGATGTTGATTTGCTCAAAATTGTTAAAAAGTCCAATGAATTATGAGTTTAATAAATTTTATATTTCTTTATTGCTAATGATATGTCTGCCCTTACAATCAACATTTATTCGACGCACTAAATATGCCATTTGATCTTTAGTTGTGCAGAAGCCTCAATTCTCAAGCTAGGTTGAACGTATTTTGTCATTTATACTGCAAATACTTCGTTTTAAATGCTGAATATAATAACATTTTTTCCTACTCTTCATATTTTATATCTTGTTTCAATACTCTAATTCACAGATTTTAAAGCAAAAGCAACCACTTTCCACTCATAGCTTTTTTAATGTTACAACGCCAAGTACGCATCTTTTGACAAGAAGACTACCATGATTTAATAATAATGAAATGTGTCTTAGTGTCACTCACTCCTGTTACAGAATCTAGAACTGTCTTTATTTCTAGGACTTTCTAAATTAGAGTTCTTCCCTGAACCGAATGGATCATTGACGTGCTTGCCAGAAACGTCAACCAAAAGTAGGAAATAATGTATTAAAAAAATTTGCTTATTATAAAACAACATGCATAAGGGCTTAACTTGAAATGGACTAATACGCTAATTAGAAAAATATCAACATTTTAAATGGTGTTAACCAAAAAATATATTAATCAAATAGTTTGAGATTAAAAAATATCAATATCTTATCTGCTAAAATTAAAAGTTTAGTGAGAAAAAATTCGAAATAACAATTTTTGCGTAAAAATTTACGATTTAGCAACACTGACAATAGATCTACTAATATTTAATGAAATATTCGATAAAAAATTTGAAAGATTAATCACATTTCTAATAATAATAATAGACGTGTATTCTATGTATAACGAAAATAATATAAATTTATATTAAGTACTTTTCGGATTCAAATTTTATTCAGACAAATATTTCTGCTTACTCTAACAACACTTATCAGTACACGGAAGAGAGTGAGTGAAAAATAAAACCTGGAGTGTAATTGAAGTGAAGTTTTAATTTCTTTCACGCCTGCAAGGAAACCTGGGTTTAGGGGAAGCTAAGGGGAAGTTATAAGAATATATATTAAAGAAATGAGCGAATATTCTATTCTTTCATTTATGTTTATTATGAGCGATAGTAAATTATGCAGTCAGAAGCACTAAGGATTTATATAAATGCATAAGGCCATTTCTTTTTTTTTAGATAATCTCTAAGATTGTGTCAACAGAATAAAAGTGATTTAAAATTTGGCGTTTAATAACTAGTCATAGAAAATATTTATTATTATAAAATCTTAGAAGTATAACAATTGGAAAACAAAATTACACGAATTTTCTATCAAGAAAATGATAAGTGGTGTAGCTTTGCTGTCAAAACAGTGATTTATTTTAATGCCCATTTTTTTAATATTATTTTTTCTAGACTTCAAATTTAGGCGGATAATTGATTTTAAATATATGAAATTAACATAGCCGAATATTATCAAGAAAGCAATTTTGGAGGTAATTTTTAGTACTATGGCGCCAAATTAGAAGGTAGTTGTGGTGTTTATCTAGGTATGAAATCATTTAAAGGGAGTTATAATTAAAAAAAAAAATAAATATCTAGTTTTTATACATTATATAAACCTATTCGTTGGAATTTGATTTAAGGAATATAACATCCAATGGAAAAATATTCTTCTATAACTCGACAGATGATAGAGAAAGTGAAGATTAGGAATCGAACCTAGGATCACTGAATCCACAATTTACGCTTCTACCACTTGGACATCTGCCGACTACTTCATGTGCCATGAAGTTTTTTTAAGATATATTTGTTAGTAATAGGTAATTTAGTGGTGGTCTTAAAAATGCACTCAAGTGCCCTCATATTTTTAGATTTTTTCAAAACAAAATTTTTATTTGTAAATAAATCAAAGCAAATTTTATTTTTATTTGTATTTAAGGGGCGTGAGTAGGGTTGGTTAGATGCTGGATTCGATAACCCAAGATCTTGGGTTCGATACCACATCAAATCTGCTTTTCTCATAATTCGATACAATCGTCCCAATTCTGCCTTTTCGATGAAAACGCCCCACGGTACCTTTACCTTATATATAAAAAAACTTGAAATAGCTATATAATAATGTAAAGTGAATGTTATGTCATCATTGTGCAAAATTTAATTTGTAGAATTATGATTATTCAAACTCCTAGTATGGTTGGCGTGAAGGATGTCTCTCCACATCGGTGGCGTGAAGGATCTCCTACACATTGGTGGCGTGAAGGATCTCCTACACATTGGTGGCGTGAAGGATCTCCTACACATTAGTGGCCTGAAGAATCTCCTACACATTGGTGGCGTGAGTAATAACACATTAGTTGGCTATATTATATGGACTGCACTCTGACTGCAATACAAACTAAAAATTTCCCGTCCAATTAAGCATTCATATTCAATTCCAGTAGCACAAAAACATTTTCTGCTTGAAATTACAGAGAATGCTTCAAATGATGTAGAAGAAAAGAGTATCGTAGTAACGGACTCTGAATACATCTTATTTGTTCATGATAATAGGAATGATGAATCATATTTTTTGTTTTCAAGTTGCTGTAAAAAAATAGGTTTTGCATTTTTACGCCTTGTAATCTTTCTGAAATCTTTTATATTTACTTTTTGTTGCTTCAAAACTATTTTTGTTTCCTGTATAAATCATTTTTGTACAAGTATCAAATAAAATGCCAAATCCAAAAATAATCTGTCGTATTCATAAACCAAAGATAATTGATATTATACTGAGTCAGATATATCAGATGCTGAATATGCGTCTAAGTCAAGATGTCTAATTTATGGAAGTAAATTCTTCCAAAATTGAAGCAAGTTTTGTTGAAAACGAATGCTTGGCTGAAAAATCAAAGGATAATAAAATTGATTGGTGTACTAAACCTTTTCCTTCGTGTGGACGACGTGTTGCATCAAATATATTTCTAGTAACGTACTTGGACCCACACATTACGCTGTTTTAATGACTTTTCGAAGAAAAAAAGTGAAGATAAATTTGCTCCAATCATTGAATTATGCAGGCAGTGGAGTTCGATTTCTCAAAAATTATATAACCTAAACTTTTTCATTTGAGGTCAACTAAAAGGGGGGTATCCAAAGTTGACATAAGTCAATTTTGTTAAGTGATGATATATCTAAAAGTTGACATGCGGAAGGGGGGGGGGGAGGGGTCTGAAATTTATCAAAAAAGCTTGACGTCAATTGTGAACGGCTGTTGTGAACCGACTGTTGATGAGCACTAGTTGAAGCATTTCGCTGTAAAGCCCCGTTCAAGCAGTACCTTCCCAATAAACCAGGCAAATAGGGAATAAAGTTTTGGACACTCGGGGACTCTATTTCGTTTTACAATTCGAGAACCATGCCTATCTTGGAAACAATTTTGGTCTGCCTCAAAAAAACCTAACTGAATCTGTTGTATTAGAATTATGCAAAATTTTGAAGGACTACAAAATCACATTTGATTATTTGTTTGTTCTTTTCCTCTTGAGCAAAAACTTAACTTCCATTGGAACTATGAGAAAAATTAAGACATGTTTGCCTAAAATTTTTGGATCACACAAGGTAATTTTTCATTTATTTTTTCAATATTTTGTTGTTTTTTTTTAGGGAAGGACAAAAATTTAGTTCCAAATTCTTGTTCATTAAGGACACTACGATACTTATTATTTACCGAAAAAAATAAAACCATCAGTATGCAAAGTACTTTTCATGATAAAAATAAAATTTTTTAGACAAAAAAAAAACTGCCAAACACGATTGCTGATTACAATAAAACCAACGAGGGTGTAGACTCGTTTAATCAAATGATTTCTTTATACACTGTGAGTCGTCGAACAAATCGCTGGCCTGTGACCGTTTTTCAGAATATTCTAGATATATCAGCATTCTATGCTTATATTCTTTTTACAGAAAAAACACATCTGGAAACAAAATTGTCCATACAAGCGAAGATTTTTTCTCGAATCTTTAGATAAGCAGCTTGTTAAGGATCATATAGAAAGGCGAGAAGTCCTTCCCAGACAAATTGTTTCAAAAGTTTATGTGAAAAAAATTCAAAACGTTTCTTCGTCTCCTTCGCCAAATCAAGAGAAACGTCATGTGAAGCGAAAAAGGTAGATGTAACATCTGTGAAAAATCTGAAAACAAATGTGAGTCTACATGTGTAAAATGTCATAAATACATATGTAAAAAACATTACAACTTAACATGTAAAAACTGTTAAATTTTCTTTTTTTATCTTCATAAAATCAAATCCACAGAATTTTTGCAATTGATAACTAGCTTAGTATAAAAGGATTAATTTGGACCCACAGAAGCTATGTGTAATTTTAAATGAAGTGCTAACAAGGGTAGGTACTTCTTCTTTCGAAATATGAGCATGAAAGTATGATGATTTTATTGAACCCAAAAATCATGGCATCTATATAAAACCATTAAAATTTTTGACAGGCTTATCCCAATCGAGTATAAATAACAGTCTGTTATAATTCCAGGTAAATTATCTTATTAAACAATTATATATTTTCCCATTAAACAAATTTAGTTGATCGTTGTTGATATTTTAGTTTCTGAGTTGTAAAGAATGCTATATTTATCAAAACTCTTCCAAAATTAGAATATAGATTTGTATTAAAAGATTTTATACTGTGATTTGAACCAATAACTCATCGTCTTATGTTCAATTATTGAGTACCACAATTTAAAATAGTTTTTTAATTTGTTGGTTGTTTGATGCCTCACCCATACGTAAGCCATCTAAGCTGATTTAGAGGCAAATAAGGCACCTTCCGAACTAAATCGATATGCTTGCAAAGCTTGTTAATGGGGATGAAAGTGGAATGGAATTTGAAGGAGATTAGGGAAGTGATTTCTACCGACGCTACCCCTTCACGAATAGCTCTGATATATAGAAAAGGCACTTATAGCCAAAGAACTGGAACGATCAACGAGAACGAGCTATTTGGAATCCTCCTCTCCGGAATGCTTTTTCCCGAAGACGCCATCTACACCGACTCCGCCGTCAGTATGTTCACCATCAGAAACGGTGGCTTCGAGATCCAAAGACTGAAAAACCTGATGATCAAATACTGGCGAATGGGGAAGGTGGAGATGAAGACACTCAAACACAGATGCTTCCACATCCCAACAAATCTCAACCCTGCAAACCAACAATCGCGAACTGGGCACCAACATACATTAGCAGTGCAACCTCTTCTATCCAGTCATAAATTTTTTCACTCGATCTCTTATGCTTATTGTTTTAAATTTGATAATAATTTCTTATTAACCCTTCTATTGTCTTTCCGGTCTATTTGACCCATACAAGAATAAAAAACTCAAGTTAACTTCTGAAAACATTCCTGAGAGTTCATATTTGTTGACTTTGTTTTTCTATTTTAATTTAATATATTTTTTTCAAATTCAAAATATTTTGATTCAAAAAAATAGAAAAAAACATCTTTGTTACACCAAAGTCCTTTGGGTCAAATTCACAAATATAAAAACAAAATTAGAGTCTTATTTATATGTAAAATAAATAGGAACCTTTTTTGGTGTTGAAGCGGATATAAATTATTTCCAAACCAAATAGTAGAGGTATTGCTTGTAAGACATATAGTTGATTTATTATGTGAATTCAAAGAATGTCAATATTTTCCAACATGTGTTATTTTTAAATCGCAATTTGCTTCACACTTTTCGCATAGGCATTGCTTGCAAACCTTAGCTTATTTATTATATGAATTTGATGTATGTTCTTTTTTTCCAGCAGGTGGTATTTTTCAATCATCTTTTGCTTCACCTTTTTTGTCCTATCTTTTTCAAAAAATCTCATTTGTTGCATTATCTTGTTATTTTTTCAGTTTTCGTTATACTTGTACATATGTTTTTTGATGACTCTTCTAAGTATGTATCGGACGAAACTAGCTACTTATTATCAGTGTCTGAAGATCATATATATGTTGCCTCTTCTACTTCAGATATGAGTTCGTATTATGACTTCTTAAATGTCAAAATGTATGTTACAAATCAATAGACGGATTAGTTTCATGGAGTTGGAATATAATTCATGTAGCGAAACAACTGAAAGTTTATGGGATTCATATTCTCGTAAACAATATTCAGAGCAACGATGTCTTTGAAATTATTTCGTGAAATTACTAGAGTTTTGAAAATTTATCAGTGATGTAGAATGCCATGATTAATGTTTCCCTTGATGAACAATTGATAGTATTCAGAGGAAGATGTCTTTCTGCAATATATTCCAAGCAAGGCAGCAAAATACGGAATCAAGATTTGGACACTCTGCTATTCATTATTTTTTATGCATACAAAATGAGAATTTATACTAGAAAATATCCTGGGTTGCCACCAAAAAAAGATATGCAAGTTATTTAGGATTTAACATTAGGTTTGACGGGTCAAAACGTTACTTGTGATAAATTTTTTACTTCATACCCTCTGGGTCAGGCACTTTTAAAATAACTAACCTTACTTGGTACATTAAGAAAATTTTTGTTCATTTTAAAATATTCACAAATATTAATTAAAGAAAAAAAAACATAAAATATTCAAATACTTCAGAAAACAATATGTTGAAAGAAGATGCCACTATTATGACAAGGGCGAGTAAAAATCAATAAAGTCAACTTTTATTTCCGTTTAGCAAAAACTCTTTGAAGAAGATCTTTACTTCTTTAGTTTAAAAAATTTTGAACTAATTTTAAATTTTTAAGTCAATTAAAATCAATTTTTCGAGTTTAGGTCAATAAAGTCAATTTTTATATTTAACACTTTTGATTCAATGTGCCTAAAATTGTTATAAGCGATACATGCAAGATTTCTTCTTTATATCAACACTTTCACAATAGGTGGGCTTTTTTTCATCTAATAAAAGGTTTTACTGTAAAGTTTGCCTGACTGAGGTTAAACATGAAGAAGTTTTTTGTAAGACAAATTTTTTTGTTGACAAACGCGGTTACATACGATATATACGCTGCAGAAGTTAGGGAATTTTATTACCTAACTTTTTTTATCATTGCATGTTTTTCACATCTTTTACACAAGTTTACCTTAAAAGTTAAGTTCTTCTGCAAAATTATAGATTACCGGCATTAAATCATTCAAAATTAGTAATAGAAAAAGACGTTCTCTTTTCAAACCTATCGGCAACACTTCACTTCCAATTGTAACGAAATTGACAAATTGGTTGCAAGCAGCAAAATATTTTCATTAAAATCTTCCAGCAGTGAAGAAATTAACGATGAAGATGATGGAATTTTATTGCCAAATTTCAAGAAATTGTTAAAAAAGAAAATCTGTGTCAAAATTTGCTAACAATAATAATTAGAGAATATTCTCGATTTATTGATTTGGTAGAAAAAGGTCAACATAGAAACTTTTTCAGTCGAAGATGCCTTAACTTGTTTAACATTATTTCATTTAAAACGAATGTGGCGTTAAAAGTTATCTTGAAATAGATTCAAATAAAATGAAATCAATAAAATCATGAATATGGAAAACTCTCAAATCTCTCGCAGTACTTATCCCAAATTACAAAATTGTCAAGTTTTTACTTTAGAAGTAGAAAGATCTTTTTCTAAACTGGAAAAACTGCTAGAAAATGATCGAATTTAAAATCAGAAAATGTCATTAATTATATGTTGTTGTATTACAAAGTCATGGATTCTTTGAAATAATTTTCAATACTTTCTCTAATGTGTTCATAGTTGTTCAATTCAATGAAATTTTAAAAAGTTAATAAAGTCAATTTTTTCTCTGAGTAAAAGTAAATTTTTTCCAATTTTTTGTGTCAATTTTTCCTCGCCCTGATTATGACTTAAGATTAGTTGAAGGAAAAATTCTCATTGCAGACATCACAATGCATAATTGAGGTTTGTGGAAGGATATATGATCAATTATCTAAAAAATGAAGAAAAAAACACACGAGTATCAATTTCTCGAAAAGAATACACTTCATAAAGCTACTTAATTAGAAAGAATATACTTTTTACACATGCGTTTAAAACACTGGACTTTTTTAAGCGTCTTGTATTAATAGGTTAAGAATTCCATGCCTTTATAGATTTTTTTATGAAATGTTTATTATTTTTAACGTACCTGTACCTAAAAAATAAATAAAACATAGTTACCTCTTGCAGTCAAACAAAAATATAACAGTTTGTTTTCTTCAAAATTTTTTAATCTATAAGTTACAACAATAGTTTCTTACATTCCAAAAAAGTAAAAAAGTGTCATCTTGCTGAGTACTTTACATAAAAATGGTAAAATAAGTGATAGAGATGATAGAAAACTAATCTGGACTATAATAATCGAATTTTTCTTGTAAAAGAAGAACCAAAATGTGGCCGATAGTTAAAGATATCTTTAATGCTTTTATAATTTGGTCCGAAGTTGTTTCTGAATGGGGTAAACCGTTTTATAACACAAAAAGACAAATGTTCATATAAATGTTGGGTAATGAACTCATAAAACCTTTGATTTCACAGCGCAAGTTTAATCCTTGATGTGAAAACGCTATTAGAATAGTGAACAATGTGTAGGAAAATAATTCAATTTTACCAGTAGAAAAATAAAATAATAGAAAAAGATGCTCGTAATATCCTTCTACTTGTGATGACAAAACAAGCATAGTATGCTCCAAGTGTAATAAATTTTTTTGCAAAGAGCATGCTATTTATTTGCGTTAAAATTGTAAATAATTGTTTTCATCTTTTTGAAAATATATTTCAATAAACATTGTTTGATCTTTGCTCTTTGGAGGAAAAAAAATATGAATAAGTCATATTGATCCCAGGGACAAATATGTTCGTTATTTTAAGATATATAGAATGGTTAAATAAATAACCTAAATTAAACAATTTTATTTTCGCAATTTTTTTAAATTTTTTTGCTTTATTATTTTTAAGATTCTTCTGTCTTGCATATATAATGAAAGAGTATCCTTTTTTAATTTAAAATTATAGAAAATCAGTTTTATTTTAATATCAATATCATCTTTTTATTTCTACCGATTATCATACTTTGAAATAGTTTTAATTTAGTAGCATTATATTAAAGATAACTGATGATCTACAAATTCTTTAAATCTGGTTTTTAAATTTTAAGGTGCGCCCCTTCGAATTGTTTGAGATAAACTTGAGGGGGTGTATTTTGGTGAAAAAAGACACAAACTGAATAAACAAATATTTTTTTCCAAGTATCAAAAAGATATATATATATATATTCTATTATTTTCTAATTTAATTGACTAACTTTCAATAATATAGATAAATAGTCATAAATATATCTTTCTACTGAAAAAGTAGCTTGTTTAAATTAAAAAATATGATTCCTTTTTTAATGAAATTTCTTTGGCGAAAAAGAATTTTGAAAATCTCATTCCTATAAAAACTCGACAACAGAATCAATTGCTGGTTAAAAATATTTGCGCTATGCATTTCCTTTCTTAAAATCTAAGGTTAACCCATTAAGCCTGAATGTTCCCATTTGGGAACATAAGTAATTTCATCTTCGTCTGCTTTTTTCAATGACTTGGAATATAAATCGTCTGCGTTTTTTTAAATATCGTCTGATTTCTATGGTACTTAATGGGTTAAGGAACTTGTGAGATTTGTCTTTCTCATAAAATAGAAACAATTTTCAGATTTCCTACCCATCTTAGCTAAATGTTAATTATAATCCTAGATGATAAGCTATAGTTTTTTTGAAGCACCTAATATTATATAATTAAACCACTTCCCATTTCATTAGAACATGGTAGATCTTTCATTTAGTCAAGATACAAATTTTTTTCATGATACATGTTCTCTTTTCAATTAGTTTTCAACTTGGTTCCTTCTCTCATACAAATTTTTCAAAGATTTTATAATACGTTTTGTTTTTTTTAAATAAATATTTCATACTCAAGATGATTGTAGAAAGTATTATAAGTCAAAATATACAAAAAAAAAAGTATATTTTTACTATATACCTAATATGCAGCAATTTTTTTTAAAATTTTTTACATAACTGATTTTCAGGCATACATTACTAATTCAATTGCCACTTTGAGATATTTTTTAACCGTATTATCCAAAATCCAGTACAGAAATAAAATAAGCATAGTCGATTTGGTATAAAACAGATATTTTATTTTTTTGAAAATATTTTTGAAGACAGTATCTAGAAGTAAACCGCAAATCTGATTTGAGTCAGATATTTTAAAACCATAAATGCCAAACCCGAGTCTAAAAATGAAATCAGCATCTTCCATTTTGCATAAAAACAGATATTTTATTTAAATTTCAAAAATATTTCTGTAGACATTAGACGTAAATCGAACATTTGATTGACACTTTCAGACATTTAAAACCTCTAAATGCAAAAAAATGATTTCAGAAATTAAAATTATCATGGTCGAATTGGTATAAAAACATATATTTCATGTAAAATTTGAATCAATATTTTTGGAAACAAATTTTAGAACTAAACGCAAATTTGATTGATACTTATAAATATTTTCAAATTCAAACTGCAAAGATTGAGTCCATAAATAAAACTAGCATGGTTGATTTGGTATAATAACATATATTTAATTGTAAAATTTGAATCATTGTTTTTGGAGACAATTTTTATAAGTAAACCGCAAATTTGATCAACACTTATAGGTATTTTCACATCCTATATAAAAAATGAGTTCAGAAATGAAAACAGCATGATTGATTTAGTATAAAAACACATATTTCATGTTAAATTGAGAGAATATTTTTGTAGATAGCTTTTAAAAGTAAACCGCAAATTTGATTGACATTGACAGATATTTTAAAACCTCTAAATGTGAAAAATGAGTTTAGAAATAAAAACGGCATGGTTGATTTGGTATAAAAACATATATTTCATTGTAAAATTTGAATGAATGTTTTTGGAGATAATTTTTAGAAGTAAACCGCAAATTTAATTAACACTTATAAGTATTTTCACATCCTAAACATAAAAAATGAGTACAGAAATGAAACCAGCATGGCCGATTTAGTATAAGACATATGTATTTCATTGTAAAATTTGAATGAAATTGTCTTTGGAGATAATTTTCAGAAGTAAACCGCAAAATTTGATTAACACTTATAGGTATTTTCAAATCCTAAAAGTAAAAAATGAGTCCAAAAATGAAACCAGCATGACCGATTTAGTATAACACATATATTTTATAAGGTATATTTTATTAGATATATTTTTGATCAATCAAAATTTTGATTTACATTTTCTAAAAAGTAGCCATGATTATTGAAAAAATTAAATATATAAAGTGTTATGCGTTCTAAACTGTATATAATTATAAATTTTCAAGGTATTATATAATATAGATCCTAAGTTATAAGGTTAAGTACAGATAATGTCAAAATTTTGCTGAAAAATTTTAATTTTTGATTTTGATTGACAATTTTGGACATGAAAGGGTCATTCAACTACCATGAAAATGGTTTCAAAAGATGCAGCTAGCGATTTTAGGAAAAGTCACAATATTTGAAGGGATATGATTCAGCCAATTTTCTACAATTAATTTTTTAGTGAAGGGGGGGGGGTGGGCATTTTACGCCCCCAGCACTAATAGGGTTAATAGAGCCCTAAAAATATTGACCCAAAAAGATGAAAAAGTAACCTTATAATATTGACTTTATTAACTTAAAAAACAAAAAAATTGACCAAAAAAGACTATAAAATGCTTATCTAACAAAATAAAAACTTTATTTTACGAAGATCAGCTGATATCATGTAAAATATAATTATAATTCATAAGTAGGTATTTACAAACATTCTCGTCATTAAAATTGCGATTTTTACTTAATGTGTTGTTGGACATACAAAAACTTTCTATGTTTATTGATGTGGCTTGTCCATTTTCAATTAAACAGTATAGGAAAGGGCTATCATCAGACTTTATTCTTTTCATAATTTTCTCAACGTCTTTATCTTCTAATCTTTTCTGAATGTATATATTTAAATCATACACATCATTTGGTATGTTCAGTTGTGATGAATCTTCATATGCTTTCTGAACACAATAACCTTCATCTTTGCAGTTTTCAACCAAATCCAGTAAAATTTTGTACTTCAAATTTTCTTTCAAATCGTCCCGTAGAGAAGAAATAACAAGGGTTTTTTTGCTCTATCAATAATAAGTCAAGTATCAGAGAAGTCCAAATTCTTTTGACTTCAACAAACTTTGCGACATACCAAAACGCTGACTTTAACCAGGATGCGCATCTAGTATTTAGGTAAGCCTATTCGTTGAAAATCTTTTGCCTCTGTTCTTAACTATCAACATTTTGATACTAGCTATCAAATTATCTACACTTACAAACTGTGATCTCACATCCAAGCAACAGAGTTATGCAATAAATGTGCTCAGCAAAAAACATGAAACAAACAGGGGTACAAAATTTTTAACATTTTTCCAGCTTTTTTCATGCTGCATCACTAATGAGAAGCACAGAATGTTCTCTTTCTATTTTTAAGTACTTTATTTTGTCATCAACTATTTGAGTAATTTTTTTACTATTTACTGAAGTAGAACATCAAACAGAATCAATTAAATACGCTTTCTTTGATAAACTTAGATCTCCAACTAAAACATTTACATAATACTTATTTCCAAACGAGGACTCATCTATAATTAGAAATAAAAAACTACTTGTTACCTTTTCTTTGATACTTTCTTTTATATTTTCTACAAGACTTGTAATGTAATATCGACAAGAATTTGCATTTGGACACCAGGCCTCATATGTTTGAACAAATCTTTAATCAAATGATGATTCAATTTATTCAAAGGTATATTTACTGACAAAAAGATTCTGTTACTTTCTTTACAGTTATTATCACTAATAAACCTTTGAACAGAAGAAGTAGCAAATTTTGAATTCTTTTAGTTGAAGGTTTTTCAGTCTTTCTATGACTTTCAACAAAAAATATTTGCTATGCTTAACGATGCAATTACAAAGTTTGCAATAGAGTTTATTTTTAGAGTTGGAGTAAACTCCTTCAGAAAGTTTAAATATGATTTCTTTAACTTTTGTGAAGAAGACTTTGCAGTTTTTGACATCATTTTTAAAGGCAAGGGAAAAAATAAGTATTTTTAAAAAACAAGAATTTATGCGACTTTAAAATTGAAATTACAAAAGGTGTCAATACATAAATGTGTCAAATATTCACTTCCTCTATGCTTCTCATTTTTTCACTCACATCAGGCATATAAGATAAAACATATGTCAAACAAATGAGCTCTAGTCACGTTTTCGGAAATCTAAAGTCTGAAAATCTCTGAAATAAGTTTTCATGCATTGTGTGTGAGCAACTTTCTCTCTCTAACAGCCTATCTTCCCCTGCACTACATTTTTTCTGTCACTTTTCTCACTCGCAATAATGTGACGCTTACACAAATATCGCAACTCAAATTCTTTGTAAAAAGCACATTTGTGCACAAAGCGTGAGTTCTTAGATAACAGTCATGAAAAGTTAACCCTCTCTCTTTGAGCTGGCTCTTTTTTGCCTCATTCACAAGTATGCGTATGACAGAAAAAATGTCTATGCCGCCATTGTATACACCACGCGCACACAAATGAATGCGACCAAACAAAGACGCGCAATAAACCCACTTTTGTCCAAAAGTTTTACATGATTTTGGCAAAACTGATCGTTTCAAAACTTATAATTTTTTTAAAATTATTCATGAAATTTATCTATTTTTTCGTCTTGTTTTAACCTACTTTTATAGCATGTTCTACAAATCCCTATACTCCCATTCAGTATTAATATAAAACCGTTATCAACATATTCATAATTATGTGTATTGTGAGTGAAGTTCTACTCTTACATATTTTATTAACCTATTCATTTAAACTTTTTCTTCTTTATAAAATTTTGAATTTAAGGTATCAAAGCTCCAATCAGTGTCAGGGTATTTTGAATATTTTTCAATAAAAACTATTGGAAATTGACTTTATTGACCTATAGTTGAAAAATTGACTTTATTGTCTTTATATTTTTGCTTGATTCACACTTTATCAAGTTCTAAATCTTTGTTTTGACTTTTTCAAAGGTTAGAGATTAATTTTATAGAAATTGCTTTATTGACTTTCTCGTGCTCTTATTTAAAAATGTTTGCGGACCCCTAATAAAACCTTCACGGACCCCTAGGGTTCCGTAGACCAGAGTTTGGAAACCACTGGTTTGGAGTAAAGGTTGAAACACTTGATTTTAAATTTGCATTAGCCATGCTTATTCAACATTTTAGATTCGTTATCCATTTGACGAATCAGAAGGGGTATTGAATTTTCCCACTATTGCGATGTCTACAACTTGGAAAAAGCACCATTCTTAGGATTCCCGATTCCGTTTAATCGTCCTATGACTAGGGTGTACGTCGGTGTCGAACATTTTACCCTCTGACTCTACAATCATGTTTCAAATTGCATACATTGTTTCAATAAAGTTTTTTGTTTACGCTCAAATTTAGTGTACTTACAAAATCACAAATATAAATGAAATATATGATTTCTTCCTTTTAAGTGTAACATGAAGATTTAGTGTGGATTTCTGGCACGAAACAAGCGCAGATGAAAAATGAGTTCTCCGAAAGTATTTATTCCATCCTACGCAATGATTCCTCAGTCTCCAAGTGGATCGGGTCTTTTGACCCATTCTGCTGTAACCCCATCACCTCTATCTAATGCAGTCGGCACAAACTCCTTCTCAGCCTTTCAGCAGTATCAACAACAACAACAGCAACCATCCATGTCTACCAACATCAGAGAAGTATGGGAAGCCAATTTGGAGGAAGAATTCCACCTGATTCGCAGCATCATTCCTGAACACCGTTACATAGCTATGGATACCGAATTTCCCGGCATAATGGCGAGGTGCATCGGTACCTTTCGCACTCTATCCGACTATCAGTATCAACTATTGCGCGTGAACGTGGACCTATGCAAGATAATCCAACTAGGCCTGACATTTATGAATGAGAATGGAAAAACGTCTATCAATACTCCTCTTTGCTGGCAGTTTAATTTCAAGTTTAGTCTTTCTTCAGACATATTTGCTCAAGACAGTATTGATCTGTTAATCAAAGCAGGCATACAATTCAGCAAGCATGAAAAGGATGGAATAGACCCTATTCACTTTGCAGAATTATTAATGACAAGTGGAGCTGTTTTGATGCCTGAGACTCGTTGGATCTCTTTTCATTCTGGCTATGACTTCGGCTACCTGATCAAACTGCTCACGAACACTTCCTTACCCGAAAATGACGGCGATTTCTTTGATTTAGTCCACATATTCTTCCCAAAAATCTACGATGTGAAGTACTTGATGAAGAGTATTCGTAGTTTGAAAGGCGGACTACAAGAAATATCAGACCAGCTGGAGTTGAAGCGTATTGGTTCGCAGCACACCGCGGGCAGCGACTCACTTCTAACAGGCGCGGCTTTCATCAAAATTCGCGAAATGTTCTTCGAAGATCACATTGACGATGAGAAATATTGCGGCCACTTATACGGCCTGGGCTCTCCCTACACCGTGACGACAATGGCATCCACTCCAAATGCTGTAGCCTCTCTCCCACAAAATACGAGTGCGTCCTCAACACTCATGCACACTAGTAGTAATGCTTCTAACGTTACGTCGTCACCATGCGTTGGCACTAAAAGTAGTAATAGCACATGCTTCAACAATGAAACCTCCATACTAACTCAAATTGTTCAATCGCAGTTGCCTTTAAATCTTGAAAATGGTGTATCCTCTAATTTATAGATTTTTATCCCTTTCTTCTCATCTCATCTCACTTTATTTTATAACAACTTTCTTCCATTCTTTATTACAAGCCTAACGTGGTATTCTGAATAAAGTATGTTATCTTTCAAACCTACTTTTTTAATACCATTTTGTTCTCTAGTGAGTGATCTAGCTTACTTTTGTTTTTTTATTTAGATTCAAGACAGTAATCCACAACCTATATACTCTTTCTGTTACAGTATCATCTTCTTTTCATTATCATGAATCCTTCTAATTTTTTACATCACTTTGTCATTTAATCATA